>CM059254.1:35469343-35709343 GCA_030347555.1 Lablab purpureus | reverse complement strand
TGGGGAAAATCATCACGTGTTTATGGTGATTGGACACTAGATGAAGGATTGACTAAACCTGAACCAGTATAAATTCTCTATGTTCATTCTTTTCTTCCCTCTTTCTTTATTTTACTACTTTCGAATCATATTTACAATTTCTATCTTAATCATTTTTATCACAACTTAAGGAAAATCCGTATCTTGGTTTTATCATAAAATTGAAATTAAAATTAAATTTGAAAAATTATTTTAAACCAGAATTTTTTTTTGAAAACCCAATCCCCCTCTTAGATTTTGCATTGTCATTATTTCTAACACTATGTTTTTTGGCTCTTGTTGTGTTTCTTTATAGAACCCTCGTAAGTCATTCAATTTCTTCTATTTGCATCGAATAAAGAATCTTGGGATGATTCTTGTCACGCTCCAACTTAACAATGCTAATTACTACTGAAGTAGAACTATGAAGTGTGTCTTATTATAAAAAAACTAATCAAGGAGAGATCTTTTTTGGAACCCATGTAATGTAATGGTAATTTCTTAGATTATACGAACCTTAACTACTTAGATTGCCTAGAGTATGATTTATATTGATAGTCCAAAGGAATTGATTGCGGAAGGATTTGAAAGAGAGATTTTCAAAGAGTTATCATTTCTACATATCAAAGATCTTGTTCAGAAAATCAACTGAGTCAAGTAAGGAGAAAGAAATATTCCATACTACTACATGAATTCAAAGACTCTTTAGAACGAATCAAAATTTTTAAGGCACTTACCTATTTGTAGCTATAGTATTAAGTGTAGTTGTCATCTTGTTAAAACCATCATTGAATATAAGGAATAAGAACATGTTATGTGCTTCCTAAAGGGCCTTGGTGAAACTTGTAGCATTGTGAGAGTACATATTTTTCTTATGGACCATCTCTCGAATATTAATTGTGTCTTTTCTCTCATTCTTCAACAAGAATGATAACTCTACGAGATTCTTACTAAGACAAAAGCTTTAGTTAACAATCTTGAACAACAATCTTTAAGGATGCACAATAGAAAAATTAGTGTCACATCTGGATGGAGAAATTACACGAGAGGAAGAGCAAGAAACCAAGAGATACTATGCACATATTGCCATGTGTTACTCCAAACACGAATTTTTCCCATGGATGAAACAAAGAAACGATTATACAATTAAATTTGTAGAAAACAATGAAGTTTATACTCCTAAAAGAATAAAGTGGATGAGAATCAACCTGTTACCCTTGAGCAAATATAACAAGGACGATCTTGCTGACAACACAATTGTCAATTGCTCCATACAACAACCTATGAAAGATAGTAATAATAACATGAATTCTTGGATTCTTGACACTAGTGTTACTAATCATGTCACTTGCTCAATTTCCTTCTTTACTGACCATTATGAATTTAGATCAATATGTGTGAAACTTCCTAACAATACATAAGTCATTGCTAAACATACAAGAACTGTTTGTCTTATAAAAAGTTTGATCATTCATAATGTGTTGTATATGCCTGAATTCACTTTGAAGATAATATTTGTGTAACGTCTTACATCATTTACGAAACTCTTATCTTTCACAGAATGCATGTCAAATATAAATGACAAATTCATTAAGAACGATTGGACAAGCTGACTTGCATGATGATCTATGGAGGATAAAACCTCTGCTGACAAACATGTTATTTTCTCCAATCAAATAAAAGACATTTACAAACACACTACTAATCCTGATATATGGCATTGTAGATTAGAACATCCCTCGAGCAAGTTTTGGAATGTATGTGAAAGAATTGTGTTAATGTCCATTATGGTAAAACAAATGCTCCCTATCATTTAGCTAAACAACATAGACTCTCCTTTTCTCTTAGCAATACAACTACCAACAATACCTTTGATTTGATCCCTGTGGACATCCCTTCCATACATAGACATAAGTACTTTCTCACTATTGTTGATGATTTTATAAAACATACATGGGTGTATCTAATGAAAAGAAAAAGTGAAACTCATAATTTGATGTCTAGTTTCATTCCTTACATCAACAATTATTTTAAGAAAAATAAGGTCATTAAAACTCATAATGATCAAGAGTTTTGTTGGTAAGAATTCTATTATAAACATGGTATAAGTCATCAAATTGCATGCATTGAGACACCCCAACAAAATTCCATTATGAAAAGAAAGCATAAGCCAATTCTAAATGCAACACATTGTATGATGTTCCAAGACAAAATTTCTAATTCTTTTTCACATTCTATAAGTCATTCTAAGTCATTCTATTTGTCTTATGAATAAGTTTCCTTCTCCAATCATTAGCAACAAAAGTCCTTTAGAAATGCTCTATAACCATGTTCCTGATCTTCTTGATTTAAGAATTTTTGGATGTCTTTTTTTGCTTCTAGAAGCAAATTTGATCCTAGAACTAAGAAATGTATATTTCTTGGTTTTAAAGTAGGAACAAAAGATTATGTTGTCATGGACACTTGCAACAGAAAGATTTTTATATGTCAAAATATTATATTTCATGAACAATTTTTTTTCAACCCGTACAGACTAGTATGGACAATAATGAAGACTTCTTTAACCATTTGTATGATCATGCCCATGATAAAATTCATGCCAACACACAAAATAATCAAACAAAGACCAATGAAAATATCGAAGCTGAGATTTTATAAAGGTCTACTAGATCATGAACAACTTCATCCTTTTTGAAAGACCATCATCATCAACTTACAACATAACCTCAAGTAAAAGAAATATAGATACCAGACACATTACAATATCCTTATAATTTGGTGATATCATAAAAAAAAATCTGATTTTTAGGTTAAGTTTATGTATTTTTAGGTTAAATTTAGTTCAATCTAAATTATTTTTTAGACAATTGGATTGGTTAGGTCAATTAGGTAAAAAAAAATGAAAACTAAGTACTATGTAATTTGAACAAAAAAGTGTCTATTACTCTTTATGTTTTTCATATCATTTTCAGTCAATAAAGTGTTGTGGATGACATCAATTGTCTCGTGGCGAAGACTAGGTGGACCAGAGGCCGTGTGGACCAAGTCACAATCGAATTGTGGTATTTGAGTTGTTATGATCTTAAGTAGAAAGAATTGTGCCCTAACTAACAACTATAGATTTTGGTGTAGTGGTAAGCATTTAAACAAGTTTGTTTACCTATTACACTAAAATGAGAAACAACTCAATATTATTTCTACTAGTTTATAAATTCAATAGTTATTGTCTCTATTAAATAATTCCGAAGTTCAATAAATTTGTTTTGTCTCTTCTACTTAAAATATTAGTTCCAAACAAGATTCTAATTGAAATAAAGACAAATGTTGGACAATACACACTTATACTTTTAAAACATAATGAAAAATGATAAAGTTACTCTTGTAATAGGCTTTTCATTTCCTGGTTGGATTTTTCGTAAAGTGAACAAAACCACACCACGGTGTAAATCTTGAGAATGATTACAAATAATTACCAATGGGACTTACATTGTATGATAAACAAAATAAGTATTAAATTAACATGATTAAAAAAATTAAAAAACTAACAACCAAGTATATATGTATTTGTGAGTCACTCATCCATGTTTGTATGTATTTCTGGATCTAAACCTTTGTGTTCCCAAATTCTCTCATGGATTGAAGCTCAATAAATCCATATACTTCTAATTTTGATTGATCTTCATACTTAATTTGTCCATGTACCTAACACGATGAATTATTAGTTAAATGTAATTATTGTAACGTCAAATACATAAATGAAAATATGACTTACATGACCCATAATTGTATGATAAAAATGTTTAATACGGAGTTTCTCCTAGAAATCTCTAATGCGTTGGCGAGGGAAATGTGCAGTGAAATAACAAAATTGTTAGCTCCAAAAACTCTATTGTCCCATTGTATTTGAATCAATTTCTTCTTCAACTATGGTAATATGGTCAGAAACATAGATATGAGATCTTCCATATCTTTTTTCATATCCTTGTTAGCATCATGAATAACAAGTCCTCTCATAACTTGCTTAACATGATGCATAAAATCTTAAACAAATGATGAAATTTAGTTAAACATTGATAGAATTATAAGAATACAAAAGTGCAAAAAGGAACACAATGTATACTACGTTTGTTCATGCTGAGAGTGACATTACTAAATATCTTGGTCAAGCCAAGAATGTGCGTTTGCCTATCTCACTAGTTGAACCTCTGTATTGGACAAAGGCACTAGAGCAACAACATTGATTACTTCATCAACCACTACTCACGTCCATTTTTCATTCATTCGAGAGGTGTTGCCTTGATTTCATTTGTGTGTTGCGATATATCAGAGATTACTTCATTAGTTTTGTTTAATATGTACAAATGTGATTCCTCGACTTCTTTTCGACTCACATTTGTAATATATAAATTTTGAGTGCCCTTACCTCCATATCTTCCATCATGTTGAAACCTAAGAATTTTATTGGTTCTGATTTTAGCATGTACCCTGAATAAAACTCAATGACTTCTTCTGCAATGTATCTCTCCACAATAAAAGTTTATGGTCGATATTAATTCTTAACATGTCCTTTTAAGATCTTTTGTGTATATCTCAACAGGGTACATCTATCTAAGATAAATTTAGTCACACAATCAAATATTCCTTATCAAATGAACTATCAAATGCACCATGATATAAAAAATGAAGGTGGAAAATATATTTCCAATTGACACAAGATTGTGATTGCTTCATTTTCCAACTCATCTAACTTTTGAAGGTCAATTACTTTCTTGCAAATGGCATTGAAGAACAAACACAATCGAGTAGTAGCAACTCCAACAAAAGCTGGTAAGATATTACAAATAGCCACAAGCAGAAGTTGTTGCATCAACATATGACAATTGTGAGAGTTTAGACCAACTAACTTCAAATCTTGCATAGGCAACAAACTCTTAATATTTGAAGAGTACCTGTATGATACTTTCACATCATGTAAACACTCACAAAAGTTTTTTTCCTTTTTTTATAAAAGTATGACAAACTAAAGGCAAGTGAGTGTATTTTCCAACAAACTCTGGAAGTAACTCAGAATGTATACCCATGTCCACCAAATCTTGTCATGCTTTCACTTCATATTTTGTCCTTTATTTTATGTTGAGCAATGTCTGAATAACATTGTCACAAACATTTTTCTCCATGTGCATCACATATATACAATGTTTAACATCTAGCTTGCACCAAAAAGGGATTAAAGAATATTGACCGTTCTTTCTCGATGTTCTTCTCAATCGACTTCTTTTACATCTTTCCTAACACAATGTTAATGTTCTTCACCCATACATATACTTGTTCACTATTGCATAGCGCCATTCATCATCCTGACATCCATTAAATGATTTCTTCCATCTATGGTGGTATGGATAGTTATGAATTAGGGAACTTGCGATGCTTAGTGTATGCAGTATTTTGCATATGTTTCAATTGAGTATAAATTGTTTTTTCTTCACATATATAGGGAACACATAATGATCTTTCACATTATAACAGCTGAAGTTGTCATATGCTAGAAAATAATTTATTGTGCAAAAATAATGTTACAACATAAAATTATATTTACAGTATGCATCAAAGACCTCTATTTTTATTTCTCACAAAATCTTCAAGTCATCAATCAAAGGACTAAAATACATATCTATGTCATTCCTAGTTGTCGAAGCCTTGAAATCATCATAGACAACATAATATATTTTCTCTTCATGAATAACAAAGGAGACATATGGTAAATGACCAGTAAAACTGGTCATGAATTGTGTTTATTACATAAGTTACCATAAAAATTCATGTCATCTGTAGGTAGTCAAATTCTCAAGTTTCTTGACTTTGCACCAAATTTCGAAAATGTTTTATCAATTCTCTTCCATTGTGGAGAATCAGTTGGATGTCGAAGAAGTTTGACATACTTTCTACCATTTGCATGCCATGTCAGGGTTTTTTGCATTCTCTTTAGTGACAAACAATCTTTTAAATCTATGTATTATTTTCAAGTATCATAACATCTTGGTAGGGGATCCTTTGTTTCTTCCTCATCACTACTTCCATAAGCTTTCTTATTGAACCACAACAACATATACATAGAACACACCTTCAATGTACCAAAATCATTTTTTTTACAATACACAACCATTAGGGCATGCATGTTTCTTCTTGTACTCCAAACCCATTGGACATAATATAGTTTTTTCCCCATAGTTATGATTAAGTAACATGTTATCTTTTGCAAGCATTTTCTTCAACAACTCCAACAATTTTGTGAAACTTCTATAAGTCCATCCATTTCTTGTTTTTAAACTTAACAATCATAAAGTTGATGATAATTTTGTAATGTTATTGCATCTTGGGTATAATTATTTATCAAAAATAGACTTCAAAGAATCATACACATGTGCTCGTCCAAAATTTATTGGCCAACATCACATATCATCTCCTCCTCTAAATTATCGTTCATCCCTTCTTCAAATTTTCTTATTATTGATGTAGTTGGGATGTTTAATATTCTCCTTGCCATATCCATATTGTATAACTCTTGACAATGCCAAAGATAAGTTCCTAATGTAACTTATTCACATAACGAACACAAGGATAATAATATGCCATGTTGGCAGGTTTTCCATTTTCGTAAGCAATTTGCAAGAACTCATCAACCCCTTTTCATATTCTTGACTAATGAAACATGCATTCACCCAACTTCTGTCCATAATTGTGTAAGTTACAAACTCTATCATGATCAACCATGCAATGTGATTCCCACTTTTGTAATTGAAGGTGAAGTCCTCCCATTCAAGAAAACATTATCTCATAATTCACTAATATGTACAAACTAAGTCTATTATCTTAGATTTGATAAAATTTTGCAACATTCAGCACTAGTCTCCAAAGTACACAAAATGAAGGGGTGGACAAAGAACACACCACATTCAAATACACATTCGCAGAACAATAGAAAATTATCTCAACCGAAATTATACCAAATGTGGGGTTAAATTATAATGTGTATTTCTTAACAAATTATGAAAAATAATTTTTCCAAACTTTCCAATCGAACAATTCAAGATTTAATACAAAATAATTAATGGTTAATCATTCGTACTAAATCCCAAATAATTAATGTTTAATGTGTGCATCAAAACAAACTAAGCACAAATCAAATTACTACAACAAAGACAAGTACACCAAACAAACATATTACTATACATTTTAAATCTTTGATCAATTTAAACTAAATTTTTTTGCTATAATTTCCATAAACACAAAATGCCTATGATTTAATCCTTAAAAGTTTAAACAAACTAAAGATTAAATAATTTAGTCACTCCTTGATACTAAAAGACATCTTAATATTCATATGATACACAAAAATGAATTGCAAATTTAAACAACTAATTTCAAAATCAAACACTAGAAAATCCAACATCAATCAACATTTAACAACAACAATCCAATGGAGACATTCATCCATTATCATGATTGAGATCCCTAAAAAATACCACAACACCAATTTCAATAATAAAATGGAGATATTGAGCACTAACCTCGGTCACACAATAGATGTTCAAATGCTCTAATCCAACTAGAGAGAAACTTCTAGAATCATGAATAGGGCACCAAAATAATCTCGTCGTCGCTCCCAAACACCATAAATTGCCCCCGATGTCGTCGTCATCACATTGTTGGTGAAGGGAAGAAGAAGAACGAAAACAAAACCTTGTGCATGAAAGGAAGAAAGGAGATGTAAATTGTTTTAATTCGAGCTTTACGTTGGATACTTTCATGGTTAGAGGTAAAAATCAAGAACAAAGTCGTACTACTATAGGGTTTAACATAGATCTTGATTTTTACGTCAGACCATGAAATGTTTCATAGAGAAAAGTTCAACTAATTAGAAAATTGTCACCCGATTTTTTTGTACGTTGAGCGTTTTTAGGTATAACGAGAAAGCGATGATGTAATATCCCTTTTTTCTACTAGTGGGATGTGGCAGTAACGAACAATGTAGACAAAGGCAAACAACAAAGGTGAAAAATGAAGGCAAATAACAAATGTAAATGGTAGTAGAGAGCGACAAATGCGAGAATGTTATGGTTAATGCAAAGAAGAAGATACATTGTACTAATGTTTAAGTTTGTTTCTCTAATGTTAGGATTGGAATGTGTAGAAGGCGATAAACGAAGATGAATGACAGAGATGAACAACAAAGATTAGAATATTAGGATTGATACGAAGAAGAAGAAGAAGACGCAATGTCATGAGAGTGTTTATGTTTGTTTGTGTGATGTTAGGATTGAGATGTTGTGGAGGTGGGCGTTAGAGGTGAGTGAATGAGACGAAATAAAGGAAGACACACCATGACCACGATAATTTTATATTTTCCTAGAGTTATGCCAGCTACAAGTGAGTGTGAGACAAATATAAGAGTGAATGTGAGATAGAGTTGGGTATATGAACAAGTCCACTCATTTAAGTTTACATATGCATAAACCATCACTATAAAACACTTGGTTGTACAACCCACACTTTAAAAGGTCTTTAAATTTTACAAATCGCATCCACTCGAACAAAACACGTGGGTTAAACAATGAACAACTAATAAAAGCACAAAAAAGAATGGATTTTGGGTTGAATTAAACTTGGTGATAAAAAGTATAAACAGAAAGTATTAGATTTTGAATTAAATTGAACTTATTGATAACTAATAAAATAAAGAAATATTGAATTTAGGTTAAATTGGGCTTGGTGATAGGGTTATGGGTAGCCCATGAAGCTCATAGGTAAAACCTCTTTAACATGTAGGGTGTGTGGGTCAAGTATAAAAAAACAACATTAAAAATTTATTAAAAAAATATCAACCTACAACTATGTGGATGGCAAGTTCTATATGGGTAGTATGCAGACTTTTTACCTTTAATACCTAGCTCTAGTGTGAGACAAATATAAGAGTTAGTCTCGGATCAACCTATATAAAAGTGGGTTAGACTGAATTAAATCGTGACTTAATAATAAATGAAACCCAATCTTAAATTGAATTGAGTTATCAGATGACCTAACCCAATAAATATCCTTTATTAACAAAATTAATTATTGAATTTAATAATAAATTAACTTCAAAGTTTATTAAGAAAATTTAAAGTTAAGAGTAATTGGTTTAGAAATATAAAAAGAGAGAAAATATAAATTTTCATTGGATCCTACATTTTATTTACTCAAATATAAGGAGAGAGAAAATTGAAAAGCTTAAAAGAAAAGTATTTTATCATATTTTTTCTAAAAGAAGATTAAAACACACATATTTTATTTAACAAATTTAAATTGAATATAAACACTAAATTTTAACTTATCAAATAAAACAACGTGGTAGAAAATGCGAATAAATAGACACAACAATACCTATATATTTTTTCTGATTTTATTAATTTAGATAACTCAAATATTTTTAGAAAAAAATATACTGTTATAATAAAAAGTATCTTACAATTATATATCAAAATATAAATATATTGAAAAAATGAGATTTAAATTTGAAAATATTAATTGAAAAAGTTATTTTATTAATAAATATAAAGATAACTTAATAGATATAATTACTTAATTTTAATTTATTTATTTATTATTATTTAGAAATGAAAATTTTCATTTTTTTATATAATTCATCTCTTTAAATAGACAAGTACAAATTTCACTCTCATTCACCTTTTTTTTTCGTTTTTTTTTCATACTTTTTTCATCTTCTTTTCTTGCAACCAGGCACACGACCGGACGTACTTAAAAGAAGAATTTATTCTCTTATTGTATGACCAATAAGAGTTTTTTTTAATATACAATCAGTTTTGTTCAAGTTAGTAAGTTATTATATTGAAAAATTTCTTTGGAGTATTTAGTGTGGTTGTTTTCTAAAGGAATTTAGTGTGGTTGATAAAACTAAAATTAGCATGAATTAGTAAACAATAGGTTGGACAACAAATATATTTAAACATTATAAGTTTTTGGCAAATTAAATTGGAATCAAAATCGTTTTGACTATATGTTGCATCACTGCAAATGTACTATTTGGAATCCGAGAAATGCGGAATCTGATATTTTATTTTACTTTTGGTCCAATGGATTTCAAATATGAAATAGTTTAAAGCAATGAAAATTAGTAGTCAAAAGTAAACCTTTCTTTGTTTATAGTGTTGAGTCCACAAGTTGTGGTGTATTCCACTCAATAAAATGTGTTTTATGTAAGATCTTCTGAGCTTGTAGATCAAATGTGTTTTACAATATGTGAAGTAGTTGTAAATTTTTTTAAAGTTAAGTAAGAGTTATATAAAATAAACATAATATTTTGAAAAACCGAACTGATTTAAGCTTTGGATACTGTAGAAGCGTATCTCTAGAGTCTCGAGTCCCGCACCAGCAGCAGCCTTTTGCTGCATGAGTGTGCGAGCACAAAATCCTCGTATGCTCTTCGTCATGTGTCGTTGTCAGAGACAATTTTTAACAACAATACCACTTTTTTTTAACAGCGGGAACTTCGTAAACATTTATCTATATATCTTTCCTACTACGACATAATTCAGGCCTTGACTTGTTTTGAGACGCACATTACATTAGTTATGGTTGAAACAACATAACCAGTTTCACAAAATCATATAGATACAATTTTACTTTAAGTATATCTATTAAATACTTATTTTTTTTATTTCTCTTTTCTTATCATATTATGTATTTTATAAATCTATTATTTTCTTTCTTTATGTGTATTAAATACAAATTAAAATTTTAGATATACATCAACTATTACGTTGAACTTACAAGTATATAAATTTATTGCTGCAAAAGTTTATTGTAATGTTTGGAGTATTTTAAAACTATTGTGATATATATTTTAAAAAAAATCTTTGAATATTATTTTAATCGAATTGCAATTAAAAATTTTCATATATAATTAAGGTGTGATTAATTAAAAAGACAAAAATATGAGCATCTAAGGTAAGAATAGTCTTAAAATTGCTCTACATGGAAAGGGTATTATATTAAAAAGATGTAAATGTAGAAATGATTGTAATACCTAAATAGTGTTTATTGTAATCCTAGTTGTTGTTGCATGAAAGTGTGTGAAAGATTTGTAAAGATAAAATAGGTGAAAAGGTGTTCCCATAAAGGTTAGAGATTTGGAAGGCATAAGTGAGTGAGTAGCCAATGAAGCATGCCAACATGTTGCACAGAGAGAACTCGGGGCTCCACTTGGTCGTCCATTCTAATCACTCACCTAAAGTGAAATGCCCTCAAAGGTGACAAGATTGTGGGCTCAGTATCTTCATATAGTTGTGCACACATCGATGTGAGGTCCCCATAATCCTAGTTTCAGTCTATCCCCAACTTGATCACACATGACACACCCAGCAATTTATGGGTGGCATCATGAGGCCTGCATGTGTTTGCCATGGAAAAAGAGGGTCACTGTTGAGAAACAACTGCAAAATCAGTTGCCTGTAGAGAGATTGTGAAGAAGACAAAGACAAAGAGATAGAGGTGGAGGTTTCAAGCAGAGAAGAAGAAGAATCCTCAGATTTGACATCATATCAGTATGTAGATGGAAAAGTGGGGGAGTGATAGTGTTTGGAGTGTAACCCATTTTGGTAATGCCCCTCCAACCCACATACTGTCACTTTCTTCAATCTTTGGTTTTGGTACAATATATCCCTCGATGGACATAAGGCACGTGCCCACCACTACTTTATTTGTGAATGGTCAATTCACCACTACTTAGTTTAGCCCTTCATTGTTCTCTCTTTTTAGTTTTCCCCGACACTTTTATTCTACCTCCTCTTCTCATTTCTCTTCTCTTCTCCAACTTCTTTCAAGCCTGTTTACCTGCTGTGTGAGCAGGAAACATACAGGCGGTAGTGACCCATATTTGTCTACTGTTGGGTTCTCTCACTAGCTGGTCCAGCAATATTAGGCACCTTTTAATTAACCAATCTGAGGTACCTTGGTCCACCAACATATGTGAATAGGGGGATACAGACAAAAGGAAAATTTGGAGTTTTTTAACCCCTTTTGGGTTCTTTAGTCATGAGATATGAGTTAAAAAAAAAAAAGCAGGTCCACACTTCTACCTAAGAAGAACACGAAAAGGGGGGGAATTTTAATGGACCACATGACCGATGGATTGCTTGATCCACTGAAGACTCATGTGAAACGAAACTTGTCTTCAAATGTAATTTAGACCACTGCTCCAACAGGGCCACCACCTAGATTATGAGCCCAATAATGTCTTTTGAGGGGGAAATCTCTATCTCATCCAAAGCATCCACCGATCTGAATAAAGTGATTTTCTTGGATGAATTATACTTTGATCTTAAAAGATGAGAAACTCTGGAAGGCATGACTCGTCCAATTTGTTTATTTATCAAGAGGCTGTGTGCATGATGGAACGGCTCAAATGTGTCCTGTAGATCGAACAAAGTAAAAGTGGACACCACCAATATGCTACAGTTACACTGTTCATTGACATTCAATACCATCCTTGCGCATATATATAGCACAGTTGGACAGGTTATTTGTCAAGAACCGTATGCGCAATGAAACGGCTCAAAACATGTCTTGTAGGCCTAACAATGTAAACAAGTGGCCGGGGCGCACGTATATAGTACATGTGCACTGTTCATCGTACATGCAACGCAATGCAATTGATTCATCCGCCAATTAATATTTTGAGACAAAAAAACACGGGAGAGGTTAAATGAGTCTTTTTGGGTACAACTTTTTTAATATATAATAATTTTAATCGATGTTATTCAGTTGAACCATGTGAAAATCTAAATTGCACAATTCTGCCTTCAAACTCAAAAAGATGTTTTTGTCGTTAATGACACAAAGATAGCTGGTGCCAAGTATTTACTTGGCAATCACCTGCGTATACAAGGACGAAGTCCTAGAGTTGCCTGTACCATTCATATGAGAAATTTCATTAAATTCTTTTAAACAGCTTATTCATTTTTACGCTTGTGGCAATGAACCATGGATCTTGATACTTCAAATTATCACGTATTCCAAATAAGCATCTAGTTTTGTATATGGCCCACAAATAGCACTAAAGTCTGAACAGTAAGCCCACCATTGCAACTACTGCCAACGGCCAGGCTAAACAGTTTGACTTCAAATAGATTCGTAGTATATATTCCTTTTCAATTGGTTAATGTATGATGCAAGCGAATAACATAAGAATATTACCCACACATCATGTGCATATTAAGTCCTGAAATTTCCTGATCATTGTTCTAATATTCTTCGTCCACTATCTGCAGATGCGTAATCAAGATAAGACTCGAGCATAACCCAAGTGATATGGACATGACGGAGAGATTCAGCGCCTAGAACGCCTAGAACCAAAAGGATAAGATAGAGATAGAGTAGGTCATGGATCAGTTTCTATTTCAAACCAAAAATGAGTGTGACTATCCAGAAGTGTCAACAGAAAAAGCAGTAGTAGATTATTTTCTTTCTAAAAATAGTTTTGATTTAGATTCTGCCTAAAGGACCCTGGAGGCAGGTACAGAAGGAAAAACCAGGAAACCAAAAGGTCAGAAATTTCTGGAAAGAACAGATGAAATTAGTCTCAATGATTTGATAATTTTAATCTAATCAAATGACATGCGCAAGTGTTATTTAATTATAACATATTGAATATAACACAAGATTTTTTAAAAAAAAAAAAGAATAAGAGTAAACGTAGCACCAACCAAAACTACCGAAGATTGATGACGTATTGGCCTACGAATCTTATTCATGTTACTAGCTTGATTATCTTTTAGGATCGTTTTTAGACTAAGTTCCAATAATATTATGATCAATTCCTTTAAGTTGACAAACTATCAAAAGTACAAATAGGGATTACTTATAAACATAGGTCAAAATTCTAGTAGTGCAAGATTATCTTTTAATAGATTACATCCCACTACAAAATTTTCAAAAATGTAAATGGTTATGAACTGGATAATTAAACAAATGTAAATCAATTAGCATAAATACCACACCAATATATTTTGCTTTAAGACACAATAAGCTCAGGCAACAGAGTTGCATGAAAAGCACATTTAGTCATACTCTAATTCATCCGGAGTCACCGGCCGTTTAAGAGGGATAATGGATTTCTTTTCAACATCACGAGACAAAGCCTTCCTCATATCTAAAAACAAAGCATAAAATGATAATTGATAAATAGCAATATGTGTTTTGTTAAAAAGAGAGTAGAAGCAAAAATGAAAAACAAGAACTTAAAAAAGCATACCTAAACCATCTTCTTCCCCAGAATAGTAGCGTAGCACCCGTCGATAAATCACATAGCCAAGCTATGATGTCAATTAGGAAAGTAATTAATCAGTAACTCCAATTTTAGACTCAAGAAATCCTAATATAAGAAATAAACCCTAATCCAACATATGGCAATCCCCTGTCCCAAGATATAAGCAAGACATTATTATATTTCTAAACTACTAATATAATTAAATCTATATATCTCTTATAATCACATATATCATCCACTTCAGCATGACTCATATTAGGGCTACGCATGACACGTATGATCTCCAAGAGGCAAAACTAAACTTTCTTATAGAGATAGGATTACTTCGAAACTCACCCTTAATCCCCTACATTTTAATCTAGCTTCGGATGCCCAGGACATACAAAATATTATCGCTAATTGCATTTTTTAGTGCATGATATAATTTTACTTTTTAATCTATCCTTGGACATTCAAAAGATTATCCCTAATTGCATGCTCTGTGTAGATGAAGTAGTTTTGATTGAGAAATGAAAAGGTTTTAGTTTAAGTAGGAGATATGCATTGCAATTTTAGCAAGAATCATATGACTTAGAAGTAGAGTTGCAAAAAGTTGTCATATCACATGTTTTTAAGTTTAACCCTGTGCTTGGTGTTACCCATGACTATTTTATAGCTTCTTCGTTTTTTATCACTGGGGTGTGATTTTCTACGTCTTTAGAACGAGTGTCCACAACAATATAGTATAAATGGATGATATACAACTACGAAAAACATGATATTAATTATGTCTAAGATTAGAGTTTTATATTTACCACTAGAATCTCACCGAAAAAAATATCTCATAGGTTTTATATTTAAGCGAGCTGAAGCTGTGCGATTCATGTTATTGCTGTTGTATATCATCCACTTATAATACATTAAGAACAAGAAAACTAAAGCTGAAAAATTTGTACTTGGGCTGTTTTGAAAGCATACTTAATCCCAGATAGCAATGCAGAGCAGGTCCCCAAAACCATAATAGCAGGATAGTATAGCAAGATGATAATTAAATAATCTATAATAATTAACAATCAGTCATACAACAATAAAGATGAAATAGCAGTGGGAGAAAGAACGGAACAGAAACAGAAAAGAGAAAATTGGAGATGGTAACAGAACAGAACACAGCTGGAAACACTGGGATGGCTCAGGAGAATAGGTTATATATTTCTGACACAAGACAACATGCCACTGTTGCAGAATATGGGTGATGATTCTGAAACCTTTCCTTCATAATGAAAGGGATTAAAATCAAGAGATTACTCCCATAACACACCTTGAGCAACACTGGGGTAACAGGATATTGCAGTAACTTATTATATTGTCAAATTTTCGAAAATAAAAGCAAACTTTTGAAGATTTCTCAACCAAAGAATTGAACCTCAGTTTTGAGGTTCAAGATGCCATTTGATGCTATTTCTTAAGCCTTGAAATTTGGGCTTATGATCTAATTTAATTCCACAAAATCAGCTCATTTGACACTGATAGGTTCTTCTGCAAAACAGTTTTTCTTTTGTTATGAATCAACATGATACGGGCTGAATCTTTTATGATCCTTGTGTTGTGTAATGTCTGATTGAGAACAATGATTGAATCAATGACTAAGTCATCTAGATCATACACCCTACCCATGAACGGTAAGAGTAAGAGTACATTCAATATTGTTGGCCCTTTGTCTCAAAATGTTTCGATTCTTGATTCATGAACAACTGATCACATGACTCCATTTCCTAAAATCTTCAATTCGTATGTCAAAATGACTAGAGAACAACTCATTACAGTTGCAAATGATGATAGTGTACCCATACACGGATTCAAGAATATAACTTTAGAATCATCTATTGTATTAAAGGATGTTTTATATGTCCCACAACTGACCAATAGTCTTATCTCCACACAAAAGATTTGAATTGCTTGGTAAATTATGTGAATGAGGGGGTTTTCCATGCAACTTCCAATGCCTATCAATTGTATATCCAATGCAGTGACAATGTTCACATTTTGGATATTATAAGAATTTTGTGTGCGAGTATCCAAAATTATTACTCTATGAAGCAAAGGTAGTGTTTTCCCCAATATGTGTCTCTACGTTTATTTGTTAAAGATTATGGACGAGCGCAAATGATGTGGTAGTTGTAGTAAGGTTATTGGTGATCCCAAAATCTAATAATAGATAACAACATACTCTTGTGGCAAACAATATAAGTCCAAGGTTATAAGAACGTTATGAGGTTCTCAAGTTCCTTTTTCACAAGGTAGAAGGAGTTCATTAAAATCATGTAAGAAAATATGAAGCTGCCTAAGAAAGGCAGAGACATATGACCCTCAAAATGTTGTGAAGTAAGAAGTGTTAAAAGATCTTGGAACACGCCATATAGACAGTGTGTGTAGTTGGTATAAAGGGCATGGGCCTCAATCCAAATTGATGTACATGTCTCATAAGTATCAATCGTTATCCATTATTCTCGATTTTTTGTAGGAATGGATTCAGTAGTGATAATGAGATGGGATTTTAACCCAAACCACTTAACCATAACCTGATACCAGAAGCCAAGTGGAATAGTCAGACCTATCCATCTTCACAATATTAACAATATGGTTCGAAAAGATGGGAGAATTTATTATTTAAGTTGAAGTGATGTTTGAAGACATTTTTGGACAGATGATGCAACCCAATCCCAAATGTGTGTTTGTAAGAGAAAAAGGTGGTTGTCGAAAAACTTAGCTAAAGACAGAGCCACTATAGTGAATGGAAACTTGGGAGAAAGGTTTGCAACAAAAATTCCTCTAGAGACACTAGGTCTACTAGGCCAACATGGTTTTGGAAAAGACTCTAAATACCATGTTAAACTATAGGAAAGAGAGAAATATTAAGCTGAAACCGTGTGTTCCGGAGACAACATGGATGCTATGTTTGTATTGAGAAAAATGAATCAATATAATAAAAAGAGATTTGATATCCTCTAATAACAAAAATATGATACTGGAATAAATAAAGAGTTCCTAATAATACATATATATAATAGATATATAGAATTAATACCTTATTTTATAATTACAACAGAAATAAAGTTTAGCATGCAATAGTTTATTACTTTATTCTTTATTTGTTAAAAGAAAAAAATAATATAGTGAAAGACAAATAGAAAAGGGGCATCAGGAACCATCCTACCAGCACATAAAACAAGTAAACAAGGAGTAAAAAACTACCAGCTTGAGAGATCTCCATATCCTTTATATCTAATAAACCACTTTAAAAGATTGAGTATAAATATAAGAAAGAAAGGGAAAATCTAAGTTGTGAAATGAAATTAATCAAAACCATTACCTTATCATACATCTTGATGGCTGGTGCATTTGATGCCCTCACAAAGAGATCAACAAAGTAAGCCTTATCACTGCAAAATTCACATTCTCTTTTAATACAAGGCAAGGCTTCCACACAAACACAAAGTCATTAAGAACATTTCCCATGGAGGGGTCATAGCCAAGGTTTTAGATTTAAGACGTAGGTCTTTATGAAATCTCCTTTGGAGCATGTTGATGTGGCACAAAAAGGGTCTTAAATTCTTGGGTCTTAGGACTAAAAATATTTTTCAACCTTAACATAATGTAATAAATTAGTTTTTTAAGTTGTAAAAAATTAAAGCGTAAATAAAAAATTATAAAAGTGTGGATTTTATAAGAACCTTGAGTAAGAGAAAAATTTGCAAAAAAGTCTTAAAAATGACATGGTAATGTAAGACCCACTTGAGTATAATAAAACCTAACTACCCTTGCATTGGAGATGACCTAATATCCTAGACTTCGTAACCCATTCATGAGTTTTGTTACATAGAGCGACCCCCACAAACCAAAAAGAACCACATTTAATCGCTGCTCCATTTTGTCTTTTATAAAATATTTAAATAAAAATAACTTACCAGTCTAGCCAAAACTTTTGATGGAATGGGCAAAAGGAAAGTCACAATGATAGAGAAGTTGAAATTTTAGGATTTGAACTAAGGAACTTGCGACTTCAGCCCTCAGAAAATTTGATATATAAATATAATCCTTTATAAAATCTGAAAATAAAAATAACTTATCCAGTCCAGTCGAAACCATAGATGTAATGGGTAAAAGAAAAGTCATATCTGAATTCATTACATATTATAATTACAAGAAGAATAAATACAGGTACAATTTTTCTAAGTACATAAATATAAAAAATACACGACAATAAGCTTAAATGCAGTTATTTCCAATAGATTTGGTTGCAGTTTCCAAAAACCCCCCAAGTTGGAGCATATAAGTTGAATGCTCCAAGCTTGGAACAAATATATCAAATTTGAGGTCTCCTTAAAGATTTTGTCAAGATGTATTTAAGTTGATAAATTGAAACAATAGGCTCAGTAATTATTTATATAGACAAAACCTTTTCTTGAACATAAAGATGAACAATTTCTATGTTTGGTCTTTCATGAAACATTGGAAGCAATATGAACAACTGCTTGATTATCACATACTGTTTTCTCAGCTAAATGTCACCATTTTGGGAAAATAAGACCTAACGTGTTTACCTAACTAACACGATTAATAGCCTAACACTTCCAATATTGAGACTTGGAACCAGAAGTTTCAATTAGGACAAACTTGAATCACTTAAACGATCATAAAGAAGATTTGGAGACAAAACAGCAACAGAAGATACAAATGGTTGTGTTTCAAAATAGTAGAGACCCTCATATTCATGTCCTCCACTAATCATCCAACCCATACCACATTTCTTAATAACAAAAGAATCAACATTAAACATTATTGAGCAATTTAAGAACTTAGTCAATTGACTTAGAGAGATAAGATTAAATGGACAATCAAGGACAAAGAAAACAATTCAAACTCAAAGAAGGAGAAAGGAAAACTTGACCTATTTCTTTGGAAGCAATTTTGGACCCATTTGCTAGGGTAATATGGTGAGAAAGTTTAAGAGGTGACGAAGAAGAAAATAGGGAATTATTACCAACTACGTAGATTACTACGCCTTCTGCAGAATTTGAAAAGCTACTGTATTGTTGAATGTTATTTCAAATTCATGCCATTTCAGTTTGGTTACATTTATGATAGTGTGCGTAAAAAAAAACCACAACGTTCCTTGTATATTTCTCAATTCAAATCGATTTATTGGTTTGGGAAATAATAGAACTATTTCACTCTTTCTCAAATTTTTTGCTCAGATTTTTAGACTTATAGATGTTTACTGCCTTCTCTCTAGGAAACCATGAAGAAAGGGAGAAAAACATGACTTGAGTGTGGCAAATTACAGCCACTTCTTCCACCTTGCTCTCCCTCTTTAGTGATTTCCACAACTCTTATTCCAAAGGGAGACAACATTGCGTAAGATTCAACTGACTATTAAATTACCACCTATTTTAAGTGAGAAGTAGAAATTTGATGATTTGGAAGGACTAAAGTCTCTGAAATGGAGAATAATATACACAAACAACTTCCTAGGTAAATGAATCCAAAAACATACATGAACCTAAGCTATATAAATGCAGCTATTTCCAATACATTTCTTGCAGTTTCAACAAGAGAAAGATCACGTACCATGATATCATGTATTACAGAATATACACAATTTGCCAGAAAACTACCAGGAAAAGAAAATTCAAATATGATCGTGTGAAGAGGACAACGAATGTTTCAGAAACTTTAAAATTAAAAGAATCAAAATATGCATGTCTTACACATTGTCACTGATGTCTTCCAGCAGATTCATAAGTTTCTTGGCTAACTGCTGCCTGCGATACTCTGGAGCAACTGTTACCGCAGTTACATGACCATGCCAAGACTCTCCTTGCCCCTCTACTTTACCCATAACTACATCAATAATACTGGCATTAGCATTTCTCATGCGAATTAATCCATAATTAGGCACACTGTTCAGGTCAGACTAGTAAGACAGACATAAGCTACATCGAATTAGCCTGTGCAAGCAACAGACGGCATCCGAATAGTCATTATCTTGTTTTAGAATAACTATAAAATGTGAAATCCATCGTCATTCTTGAACCCGTACTTGTGTTTAAACCATCAATTCCTGCCACCAATAAGCTATTGAGAGCAACATTCATCATCCAGTCTCACTTCCTTGCTTATTTTTTGCAAGATTTTTCATTTTGAAAACGAAATAAACATACGTAGCTTTGGCATATACTGATTTAGGTGAACGAGAAAGCGAAGGCAAAGACTCACTGTAACCCATGATTCGATTTCCAGGACCTTCAGCAACATGAAAATAGTCTGGCCATCTTGCAAGATAGGTCATGTAAAAGGACATGTTGAACTGAAACCAAAAAGCAATTAAATTAATGCACCATCAAATTCAGTATCGTATTGAATGGAAATGGACCGAACAAACGCTTACTGTTTCGGTGAGATGGTCAAGATTGACGGAGGCAAAGCGAAGAAGATCGTTGCAGCAGAACCTGCGTATCGTCGTCATCTTCGGAAACCCTTAGTAGGAGATTGAGTAGTATCAGGTACGTTCAACGTTCATAGTTGGGTTAGACGAGTTAAAAAAAAGTTAACTAAATAGATTTAGATTACCAATAGCAAAAATTAATTAAATACACAATAATTTAAATAGCTATTAAGAAATATTAAATTTAAATTTAGAAATATAATCATATAATTATATATTATAATATTAACTATAATATATACAATAAGATATAGATGGAGAGTGGATAGAAAATAATCAACCATATATATTCAAAGATCTTCCTTATTTTGAATTATTTAAATATATAGCTGTATCAAATTATAGAAGTAATTCATATAATAAAATTTAGAAAATGATCATATAAACGTCCTTTCTAGTCGTGAAAATGTATACCACTTTCGGATACATCCCTAAAATCATAAAAACTAATAAATAATTTTTAAAAATATCATCTAACTATGACTGAGTCATTTGCGATAGAAATTAATTAAAAAAATTAACTTGTTTATTGCTTTAACTTAGAATTCACCTTCTATGACATAGATGGGGACTTAAAAAACTTAGCTTAGTTTACATTAGAGCGTGTTACTGAAAATAGAAGACGGAAATGAAGAAAAAAATAGTGAAAAATAAATTTGTTTAAATTAAGAAAAAGTGAAAGAGAATTAATAGAAAATTTGTGAGTGAGTTTATAATAGATTAAACTTAATTATATATTAATATATTTAAAAAATAATTTGTTTAAAAATAATTTAATATAAAATATTTTTTAAAAATATAAATCACAATTAAAAAAATTTATATTAAAAAAATAGTAATAAAAATTTAATATATTAAATAAATTAAAATAAATTCCATTAGTTGAAACTAAAATTTAAACCAATTAATTTTATTTATTTTAATTATTTATATTCAAAATATAATCATAAATAAAAATTATAATTATGATAATATATTACTGTAGTGTTAAAATCCTCACATATAATCGATTATAAATATTATATGTTTCGTGGCATTTCTTTGCTTATTTGAAAAGAAAGTTGAATTCCTTAATTTTCTTGAATTTCGTATTTATTCCTTTTAATATTTACGCTTATATTTCTCATTCAAAGGGATATCCAGTTATTTTGGTCAGTTGAAACAAACACAAGGTTAGTGATTGAAAATAGATATTAATTAAAAAATTAAAATGAATTCATGTAGATGTAAATTTGTTAGTATACTCCTCATAGTTATATAACAAAATAATGTTAATTACAATATTTTATTATAATTGAATAATTAAACCAATTTTTTATTAATTACAAAGTTTAGGAATATATTTATTATTATTTTATTTTAAATTTTTCTATAAACATATAATATTCTTATTAATTTGAGTGGTGGAGAGTTTTTTTGATAAATTACCTAGGAGTTTACAACTCGAATTCATCAAATCTAAATCCAATTCACAACATAAACATTCAGTAGAAATTAGTAGATTATTTTTCAACTCGATAAGATCTTTTAATCTCGAACAATTAGGAATTACTAAAATAATAATAAATAATGAAATTTTTTAATATAAATATTTTATATTTCTATTCTTTAATTGTATTTTAAAATTAAAATAAAAATATTATTTAAATATGAAAATAATTTAAACTTATTTATTATTATTTATAAATAACGGTTAACCTTTTAAAAATAATAATCTTTTGTATAAACATTATTATTAAATTTTGTAATATATACATAATTATAACGTCCTTATTTTTTTACTAGTATTATATTAAGAAAATAAACTTTTAATCAAATTATTTAATGATTATATATATATATAATTCTTTTATATGTTGTTTATTTTTTTTATTAAACCTAATAATTCATAATCTAAAAATAAATATTTAACCTTACATAAAATATGAAATAATATATTACATGAGAAAGCTAATATTTCCACAATGTAAGTCGATATTTTTAAGGTCGTGATTGCAAAATGCTTTATAGCTTATAGCATACTAATACCAGCAAAAACAACAGATAAGTTATTGTGTTTATGTCCGCCTTTTTTAATATTTATTTTATTAAATTAAACTTTATTGTTGTAATAATTTTTATTATTTAATACTAGTATGTACATTGATTTTAAATATAATATATTTTTAATAAATATTATTTATATAATTTATTTATTATATTGTTTTATTCAAATTGGAAATATTATTTTAAAATATTGAATTTAAGATGAAAAAGTAACGAGTTATGGAGAAAATAAATGGGATTTAAGAAAATATTTACTTTGAAGTTTTTAATAATTATTTAAGAAAATAACACAGAAATAAAAAGTGATTTTATTTAAATTAAATAATATATTTAGAAGTAAATTGTACACACGGAAAAATCTGCTTCATATAATTCTACATGAAAAATAATGAGAAAAGTATACAAGATAAAATTGTAATAAAACATATACAAAGCCAGTTAATAAAAAAGAGACGTAAAAAGAATGTATACATTGTTAAAAGACATATATATGAATTATAGATTATTATTATATTAGTTAATAATCTATACTATAACAACATATAGAGATTCTTCATTTTAATATATATATATATAATTTTATTTTTAATCAATATTTTAAAATAAAAAATAAATCATTTAAATTTTAAAAATTTCTGAAAACAGTTAAAGAATGTAATTTCCATTCTTTTTATAAAACCATGTTTATTTAAAAAAATCTTTAAGATTTAGGCACTTTTCCACCGGTTATAATTATGACACTAAGGGAATGTTTGGATGCATTTGGAAAAGTTAACAGAGGATTTCAATCCTCAAACCCTCTATATTTTCTCTCAAAACGGCGTCGCTCCATTAATGCTCTTCTCTACATTGGATTGCCCTGCAGGCTGCAGGGTTTTAATTTTATCCGGAAGGACTGAATTGTGATCAAATCCATAAGCCGCCGCGTCATCACAAACCCTAGATGGATCTTCTGAAGCAAGAGCTTCTCAAGAAGCGCCAATCTCTGGCACAGGACACCGGCGGCAAGAGATTCTTCAAGCGCTCCGAGATCCAACAGAAGGAAATCCAAAAACTCCGCGAGCAAGAGAAGCGCGAATTGGAAGCCAAGCAAAAGCGCCACGCAACCTCCTCCGACACCGCCACCGCCGCCCCAACCTCCTCGACCACCGCCTCCGCCTCATCTTCCTCGGCCGTCGCAGCCGCCTCCACCTCCCTCACCGACGAACAAAACATCGACAACCTCGTCCTCCCGAAACCCGAGGTCATCCGCCGCCTCCGCTTCCTGAAGCAGCCAGTCACGCTCTTCGGGGAGGACGACGATGCCAGGCTGGACCGCCTGAAGCACGTTCTCAAGGCTGGCGTGTTCGAGGTCGACAGCGACATGACGGAGGGGCAGACCAACGACTTTCTGCGCGACATCGCAGAGCTCCGGAAGCGCCAGAAGACCGGGATCATTGGTGAGAGGAAGCGCCAGAAGCCCGACGACGGCGCCGCCGAGGACCGCGAGGGTGGAGGTGGCGACGACGACTTGAGCGAGGGAGGCTCTAGCGGCGCCGATGCGGAAAAGGATTTGAAGCGTATGAAGTCGAATTTTGAGGAGCTGTGCGACGAGGATAAGATTCTGGTGTTTTTCAAGAAGCTCCTGAACGAGTGGAAGCAGGAGTTGCACGAGAAGCCTGAGTCGGAAAAGCGCACGGCTAAGGGGAAGTCCATGGTTGCTACGTTTAAGCAGTGTGCACGGTACTTGAATCCGTTGTTCAAGTTTTGTAGGAAGAAGGTGTGTTTTCTTGCCTCTTGGTTTTTGTTATATGCTTTCCTTTGGATTTTGTTGATTGGTTGTGCTTGCGTTTTGGCTACCCTTGTTGTAATTGGTCTTGGTTTTGTGATTGGATGATATTGTTAACTGTTAAATGTTTGGCAGAATAACTCCACCTAACTAGAACATTCTGACGTATAAAGCTATTTCAATGAAGAGAGACGGGAAAGTAAGTTGTTGTCATATGTCGTAGGAGAACTATATGCATGTCACCTAGGTGTAGGCGAGACTGTGGTGGCATTAGCTATTCTACTTGATTTTGATTGTTAGGGCTGTAGGACGGGTAGGAGTGTAATGCCATTTTGAGGGTATGTGTGTGATTCTGCACATAGTAGCAATAGCGCTACAGTGGAGCAGTGGCCCTCGGCTGCTATAGGATTCAAATAATGACCCAAATGGCATCCTTCTGTGAGCTATGTTTGGGTGCTACCTTGGTATGGGTTTCAAAACCCCAATTTTTCCTGAGACAATAAGTTTTTATTTTGTGTAAAATTCTGATTTCTCCCCTGTTTTCTATTGCCCTTTTAGCTTCAGAAACATAATAGGATTTGACATTTTTCTTCCTTGACCGATCCACAAACTTTTTCTTAAATTGGGCGTAGTGCCTAATTCATCATTACAAAATTGACTTCTAAGGTGATGACTGTACAAGCCTTATAAACATTAGTTAGGTTATAAATTAGGGATATCAACACGTGCCCTGCAGGCTGTCATCAAGGCAGCCTAAAGAGGCTGCAATTCGACTGGCTAGGAGTAACTGCAATTAAGGTCCCTCTGTACCTGTTGCATCTGTTTGAATTCTGTTCTCTCACGTTTTAAAGAGGTATTCTTTTTCCTGCATTCCATTGTTTCTTTTTTCTGTAGACTTCCTACTTCACAAACGGCTAATTTTGAACTAATTTGTTATGTTCTTTTTCATCATATTACTGTCCAGCAAAATAATTTTTGGAGATTTCCTGATGAATATGGCTGCTTGTGGTGCTGAGCAGTGCCAATAAATATAGTTCATTACTTCTTAGGATTGACAAATCCTTTATCTATCAATTATAATCATGCTAATGGATTTTACTGTATTCCTTTTTCCTTCAAGAGTTGGAATTTTGTGAAAATGAGCAGATGAAGTTGTACTGTGACAACCAGGAAGCTCCTTATATGGCTTCCAATCTAGTTTTTCATAAGAGAACTAAACATATAAAGATTGATTATCATTTTGTTAAAGAGAAGTTGTTGTTCAAAGATCTTATTACTGAGTTTGTTAGTTCTAATAAACAATTCAAACATTCTTACGAAATCTCTAGGAAGACCTAGGATTTAGTTTATATGTTCAAAGCTTGGTACATATGATTTATATGCTTAAGCTTGAAGGGGAGTGTTAAAATTTAATATTTTATTATTATTATCATTGTTATTTCTTATGTGTGTACCGGCTTTAGGGTTAGCATTGCCTCTCTTTGTAACATATATATACATTAATGAAAGAGCACAACACTGTGTAGGGAAAAAATACAATGTTTTCTCTCCATCTCTAAGATATATACTAATATAACTAAGGCAAGAAACCTCAGCAAGATCACACAGTAGAAGTTCCATGGATATATTAGGAGGAGTTTGCAACAAATGTGCCGCCGTGGTTACTGATTTAGAAAAACCAGCCAACCAATCTGCTGCTCTATTGTCTTCAGGGTCCTTGAGTGACACAAATCTCCCAGCCTCTTCATCATTTGCTTAATGGAGCTAATCAATGCTTGGTAATTCCATAATATCAATATCATATACATAACTTAGAATATTTTAGAGGATCTTAAAAAATTATCTCTAACAATTACCTTCTCTAGTTTTTTAAAATTTCCACGTTTCTAATATTTTATGGTTTGTTTCCTTATTGAGTTACGAATTATTAGTATAAATAAGACGAGTGCCTTAGGTTTTATTGCATGTGGTCATCCTATATACATTTCAGTGTTTTATTCACATTATCTCTCTTATTTCCTCAACCTAAAACCCAATCCAAGTGGACCTTTCTTCAGAAATCAGAATTTTACGAGTCTAACCTAGTATTAGACCTCGAGCACATCTTAAACTGATTTTTGACAATCCAGCAGATATAATTTTGGACATGGTTCCACATATGACCGATGCTGATCCAACACCCAATGGTCGAAGCATTCTATTTGTACTTTGGAAAACACAGGGTGCCAAAATAGGACCCTGGTCTCAGAAGAGCCTTGTTAAAATATGAAAGCTTAAATCTGGCATGAGAATAGAATATGGTGACTTCTGGCTCCATCCACGGATTCCCATTGGCCCAGAAAACATTTCTGTTTTGTCGCCTCCATCTTGGGGCTAACAGGTTTTGGGATATGGTTTGCAATTTTGCATAGTGCAAGTCGATAAAGCAACCAATATTGACTGGGGGAGTGTAATATGCTTGGCTTTCACTTTCCAAGGCTTGTGTCTTTTCAAGAAGGATATAGATAGTGTGTCTATTGGTTCTCCGTAGTTACTAGAGAATCAAAGGATTTACTGAGCATGGTTATAACAGTTGAATATTTAGCATATCTTTTGAAGACTATGTTCCTTGTCTTTCTACTACATACTGTTTAAGTAAATGGATATTGATTGAGTAATAATCATAAAATTTTACTGTTGATAAGGCATGTGTCAGTTTTACATATTTTCTGAAGCATTTAACTAATGGAATGTGTGTGGTGTGATCTATTTTCAGGTTCTTCCTGATGACATTCGACAAGCGTTGTTGGTTGTGGTTGAATGCTGTATGAAGCGAGATTATCTAGCTGCAATGGACCACTATATCAAACTGGCCATCGGGAATGCACCCTGGCCTATTGGAGTCACTATGGTTGGTATTCATGAAAGATCTGCCCGTGAAAAGATCTACACTAACAGTGTTGCTCACATCATGAATGACGAGACCACTCGCAAGTACTTGCAATCCGTGAAGAGATTAATGACATTTTGCCAACGGCGTTATCCGACATTGCCGTCTAAAGCAGTTGAGTTTAACAGTTTGGCAAATGGAAGTGATTTGCAGTCGCTTTTAGCAGAGGAGAGATTTAGTGGGGTCAACCAGACATCTGAGGAGAGGTTTCGGATAATGCCTGCTCCAAGAGACAGCTAGTTAATCTATGGTTGCTGAAACGACATCATCATATAATGTATACTATCTATGTGTAATTTCGACCTTCCTTCATTCCTTCCTATTTGAATCCAAGGAAATGCATATCAAATGCGAAAACTATGTAAAGTTCCGATGCTGTGTGCGCCGCCTATAAGTCTTTTTTCTAGCAGCTTGCCCTCTGTTTTTGTTCAAGCTGTTAATTATGTTAGTACTTTTCAAAACCGGCGCCTTCACATCATCGTTTTTCTTCCTGTTGCTGGCGTTTTTGGGCTTTGCGGCCTTCATCGTTTAACAAATATTATTGCTTTGCCTGAAAGATTAATTTATTTATTTGGTAGTTATTTTGTAAAAACAGAGACTATTTATATAGAAATATTACATAGAATAATTAAAGACGTATTTTAATTATTTCTCTCGAGCATCCAATTGGCTTTTGAGTAAACATGTAGGAAAGACGGAGAAAATTTGGCGTTTGTATAATATTTTAAAGGAGTGTCGTTTTTCAAACAGCTGTCAGGAAGCACTGAAGATTGTAGACGTAATAAAAAAACAAAATAATACCACATTCGCTTTTGTATAATCTGTAGCTGTCAGAGTTTGATTAAGAGGTGCATAAGCAAGAATAAATTTTGATTGGGCATGGCCCCACGGGTAGTAAACAAATGGGAGTCAAGTGACGTGGATTATATGTCATGTCGAAGGAGAGGAGGGTAAATAACAAAATAAAAAAAGGCTTGTCCGAGAAAGAACTAACAAAGGAGAGGAAAAGGTAATATAAGAAATAAGAATTTAAAAATGATGGTTTTGTACAGATGGAGGTTCGTGAGCCATGTGATGGTCCACGTGGCGCTAAGGCGACAGGCACCGGCACTGAAACGCATAGGATCTATCTGCGGTACATAGCCATAGGCACGGAATCAGAGAGGGTGAGGGTCGTGTGAATGTGAACGAACCAAACCACTCACTCACTCACTCACTAACTCTCGGCCCTGGGTATGGATTCTGTTGTCCTTCACAGTGTGAGTGCATCATCAGCGGCCGCGTCGTCAATGGCGAAGCGTCCGTGTCCGTCGCAAAACCCTAGAGTGGAGAACCTTAGCGATGTGGAGCGTCTTCTTGACGCGTTTCTCTCCCTCTCTGACCTCCCTTCTCTCTCCCTGGATCTCTCCTTCGAGAGGCTTCTCCAATCGGTCCCCTCCGACTCCGATCTTATCGATCGCGCCCTCAAAATGGGTTCTCTCCTCCTCGACGCCGCCAAACACTCCTCTCGGAAACGTGCTTCCAACCACAATTCCCTCGCCTGGCCCCTCCCTCCCGACCTCACCATCAAGGTCACTTTCGCTTTCCTCCCCTTCCGGAGTTCTTTCCCCTTTTCTTTATATTTCAATATCAATGTAATCATGCTACGCCACACTTAGAATGTTACTGCCGTTCCTCTGTTTCCCTTTCTGTAGATTCTTGTTTTGCCTTTCGTGTCGGTATGCTTATTATTTAAGTCAGTAGATGTGTCGTTAAAGAGTGATGATTTTCATTTTTTTCCCCTTTCTCATAGAGGAGCTTTTTCTTTATATTATTTATGTGTAGTTAGAGAGTGAAAATGATTTTTGTTGAATTTAATTGGATCCGAATTTTCTGAGTATCTGAATACGAGGATTATGCATAAAAAGTACTTGCGGAGGAACATGCAGCACGAGTTTATGTACTGTAGTTTCATTTTGCACAAACGATGGCTGTACATGTTTGACCTGTTCTATAGTATTTTTGAAGAAAGGCCAAAATTTCAATTATTATTGCAAGCTAATCATGTTTTTGTTGGAAAGACACCTTAATTGCGGTTATCCCTAATTCACCTTAGTTGTGGTCTGTTTGGGGGCTGCGTATTGCAGCATATTTGGGGATGTGCTAGTCTCACTTGGAAAGAATGGCTTTAAGAGAGCTTATAAATTTTGGACAGTCCTCATTTCACGAACTGATTTGTAGTTATTGAGTCCTAAGACCAATTTCTAAGGGTTTTAAATGTGTCCATGAAATAATTAGTAAGTTCTCTGAGTACTGACTTTTAGTCCCATACGCAGGTGTTCTCAATGCTTGATACCCAGAGCCTGTGCTATGCATCAGCTACTTGTTCAATGTTTAGCAAATGTGCTAAAGATCCTCTGTGCTATGCAAATCTTGATTTGACAACACTTGTTCCGAAGGTTAACAATGCAGTAGTTGCCACGATGATTCAGCGAGCTGGAAAGGCACTAAGGTTTGAAATTTCCTTTCCATGCTATATTTTTTTTTTCTGGAGGAAACTTAATTTTACTGCCAACTGGTGGTTTTGGTGAATACTCTGTAATAATGCAAAATAATCACCTACTGGGCTGATCATTTCCATACTGTATATTTCACCTTTGCTCTTATTGGCAAAAGGAAAAAAAGGAAAGGGGAGAGGGGGCTCTTTAGTTGCATATTGATTATTTGTTTGGCTGGTCTGGCTCATCTGGTTTGGTGCTTACATTTCATTAGTGACTCTCATCTTTTATCAGATCATATTAGAATTTCTGCAACTAGTTTCAACATTTTAAGTGAATACTACCGTCTAAACTTTATTAGCTTTTCAACCATAAAAAAATGACGGTTTTCATTATTTTACCTCGTGTTAACTTCTTGGTCCTGCATTACGATGCTATCTATCTTTTCTTGTGTAATTATATTCTCACGTATTATAATTCTGTTAATAAGGTCTCTTAAGCTTGGAGTTGTTCCTGGAGCTACTACTTCACTTGGATCTTGTCCACCATTTGTTTGTACCATCAGAAATGCCATTGTAGACGTTTCAAACTTTTCATGGAATGATAAGAGATCTCGACAAGGGAGGGAGTCATCCATTCTCACAAGATGCTGTTTAAGCCCTTTAAGTGGTGATGGTGGTGCTCCAGGGTATTGTTTTTCATGGACTTATTAAGTATTCAGTGTGTTTGGGTGACTTGTTTTAAATGGGCTCTTATATTTTGTTTTCGTAGGGCTCTTTTGAGAAAGTTGCACTTGTACAATATTGAGAGAATGGATAATGCATCCCTTGGTGCAGCATTGTCAGCATGCCCATCTCTCCTTGATTTGGAAATTGTTGGGCTGTAAGTCTATTTCCTGCAAATCGTGCTCTTTCCCTTCTTTTTGTTTTGTTTCAAGCATTTTCTCACTGCTAGTGGATAATGAATATGAGAATGTCATTGGTTAGAATGTGTTAAAGCTGAAGAAAATAAATCTCTTTTTCTATAATCCGTGCACTTCCTTACAATCTGGTGTATGTAAAAGTTTAATTCCATCTGTGATCTGCCACATTCAGGCTGGGTATTCTGGTTGAATTTGACCAGGAGTAGAACAAAAAAATGATTTGAAGACAGTGAGACATATTTTCAGTAGACCTTTGAAGTGATCTAAAGGTAGACAGTGATATATTATGAAGAATTCTCACGTAAGTCATGTTGTAGGATCAACTCATCTTCCCCATGAGCAGTGTGTCAAAAATTCAAAAAAGTCCTTAGCTTGTGTCCACAATTTCCAATTGTCTGTCAATACTTTGGTCAATGGCAGAGGACTATATGAGCCTCATACAGCCTTGTTCAACCAACTGAGATGAAATAGAGGATAGTGTGATATGGCCCATTGAATCTTGGACCGATTTTCTCTTTCTTTGGCACTGCAACATTATGCTGTGCAGAGCTTGGTGTTATCCTTGTAGCAGTGTAGTGCAACATTAAATTGGTTGTAATTATGCTTCAACTTATCCAAAATTTGAGTCCCTTGGTGTAGCAGAGTCTAGAGAGCCAGTTCACATGTCCATGTTTGAGGGAAATGTACTCCCTCTAAAAAGCAAGGCAGGTTCCCTTCCATACAAGTCTCTGAAGGGCGTCATTTGTATTGAACCCACATTCAGGCCAACTGAATGATTGTGGCCGCAGCTTATACCTTGTGAAATACCTGAAATATCCAAATATCTGTTTACCTCCTTGTGGAGTCTAAGCAAGCATAGTTGTACTTGAGTTAGTTCCAACTTGTTTGAATAATTTTGAGTAGAAAGGCCTGGGTAAGATTTGGTCCCTATTTGATCAAATAGGATTAGGGAACACTTGGTGCTTTACTATTTTAGATATCAAGTGGGCTTTCTCCTTAGATATCAACTGGGCTTTCTCCTTAGATGAGAGAGGATGACCTAAAGCCAAAACTGGCCATATTTGGGAACTCTATACTCCATGCTAAGGTGTTATCCTTCCTCTTGGCCTTGGATTGCAACTGATGAAATCCATGGAGATGTCACTCTACATTTGGGTCTGAATGGGCAATGGTGCAGCAGGCTGGTGGGTTACTGATTTTGATTCTTATTCTCTTGTGTACTTCATATTTGACTATAAACTGCTGGAATCCTTCTTCACTCCTTCCCTATAAGTCACCCCAGATATTCTCTTGCATGTTTGATTTCTGAATGGACCTAACTGAACTCCTAGTCCCTATGGCTGATTTGTGAATTCTGATAGCTGCCTAGAAATTCTAGCAGAAGTTCTTTGACTAATAACTTATCTGTCCTTTGTAAAATAGCCTGCCAACTTCAAAGCATAACAACCTGGATGAGCTTTGGGGTTGTGCAATCAGATCTCTTATGAATTGATGTAAATCAGAATTAGTCTGAACTTCTGCCTTTCCTTGCTCCTATTCAATGAAATGAACTCTTGAGATGCTACTGGCGTAAGTCATGTTTCATAAAAGTGCATCTGCTATGTGGTTGTCATTTCAGGATAATAGTGGATTCCAAAACTAATAAACCTACAGTTTAGATGTCCATTTGCGTTGGTCTTTACACATTAATGTCTGTTAGGAATTTTAAACTCCTTCAATAAGTAAGGATGATGAAGTGCCTGCCCCATCAGATAATGTTACAACTGCTAGAATACAATCACTTGTTACCACTGCTAGAATGCAATCACTTTTTGTGAACTGAATTCAGTGAGCTTTTATATTATAATACTGCTCTTATCCCTTTCTGCATGCATCCATCTCCACAATTATGTCTGTTAGAGATCCCATATTGATTAGAGGTGTGATCAAATTAGAGTATGTAAGTGAGTGTAAAGATCACCTTACAAGCTAGTTCTGTAACCACTTTCTAAAATGATATCATAGCCTATCCTACTAAGGTTTGTTAGGCCTATCATGTCACTTGTTATCGGACTACCTACAAATATTTGGTCTTGCAAGATATCTAGTTCTTGTTGTGATGAAGTGTATTGGAGATCCTAGATCAATTATAGATATGACCAGTTGCAACCGAGTTTGTAGAGTTAAGTTAGGCTTAAATCTACTTTCTACGAATGTCTTTTAAAAGCCTTGTGGTGCCATGAGACCAATGCAAATTTCCTTTTGTTTTCAATAATTTTTTAGGAATTTACTATTTTCCCATAATTCCTGTATTGGAGATCCTAGATCAATTATAGATATGACCAGTTGCAACCGAGTTTGTAGAGTTAAGTTAGGCTTAAATCTACTTTCTACGAATGTCTTTTAAAAGCCTTGTGGTGCCATGAGACCAATGCAAATTTCCTTTTGTTTTCAATAATTTTTTAGGAATTTACTATTTTCCCATAATTCCGGAGCAATTTTCTGAATTACTCCTAGAGTCCAAAAAATCCCATAAACCTTTTGAAAGTCCTTAAACATGAAGATTATGGAACTCAAATTTAATTTCCTATGATCTGGAATATGCACCATTTGGAATTCCATCTGCCTGGGACTACCAACTTGGTTGATTTTATTGAAATATCTTTCTTTTAAATTCTGGTGTGAACATGTGATTAGCATTTAATGTGTATATGTGTGTGTTTTTGTATTTTTTTCACTAATTTGTTTCATTTGAAACAGAAGGTCACTTCTAAATATTGTTTGTTGATGATCCTTTTCTTTCCTTTTTCTTTTTTCCTGACATGCTAGCCATGTTGAGCTGAGGCAAACATTAATGTCAGTAAGTGCAAACTGCAGCTTGATAGAGCGGTTGTTTTTTGAGTCTTCTAAAACAGGTAACTTACTTTCTCAGCTATATATTACCTTTTAGGGCTTTTGATATCTCTACTTATCTCTTTTATTATCAGGTAGAGATGACAGCTTGAAAGCACAAACCTGTTTTGAGCTAGTAAACAATTGTCCCCATCTAACTTCTTTATCCCTTAGAGGGTTTAAGCTACATGATTGCAAAGTTCGTGTACTGGTTAAGGTATGTTTTCACGAAAGTTGCAATTTACAATGTACTGTGTTTCAGATCCGATTTTTGGCATATTTTACACTGTGCAGAGCGCACCCATTTTCTCTTGTTAATCCAGTGAATTTTTTAATTAATTTGATTCATTAAAGATTCATGTTTGCCTCTATCTTCTGTATTCAATTTCTGCATTTTACTTTAGTTGTAAATTGTAAACTTGATTTTTTTTTATTGTCTTCACTTGTTACACACTATCTTGAGCTCAAGTTAGAGGCATTATTGTGAACTTTTGCAGCCTGTAACTTAACTAAATTAGATAGCGTATCCTAATTTTTCCTTTTCATCAAAGTAAAAGAAAAGCCCTACATTCTCAGTTATTAATTCTAAACTGAATGTGCAGGGATTTAGGAAACTGAAATATGTTGACTTTTCAACATCCTATTCAATCACTGGTAACTTCTTAAGGTCAGTTGTTTCTAACAAGGCTTTGCAAGTTCCTGTTACATCCTGTCCATTTAGTGAGATTGATTAAAAGTACTAAAACCTTTATTTTTCAGAAACCTTGGAAGCTGCAATGGGGGGAATTTACTTGAGGTCTTAATTTTAAGGGATTGCATGCATCTCAAAGAGGTAATGTCCGTAATAAATTTCTCCCTTTTTCTCTTTTCAGTCAATTGCCTCTGAAACATTAACACTTCATGTGCAGATGGAAGTCGCAAGGCTGTTGACTGCAATTCTTGCTGGAGATTTCAAATTTCTTGTACATCTTGTGGGTATATAGAAATGTTTTACGTTGCTAAAATAAGAGTGATGTTTCAGCTAGACTCAATTTTGATTCGTATTGTCACTTTTACCTTTAAACAGGACATATCCAATAGGGAAGGTTTGGCATCTGAGGCTGACTGGTATCACAGGTGCTACAACTCTAGGTAATGGTTATCACATATGATGAGTTCCTTGAATTACTTTAACTTTCTAAATGACTTTTTATTTTTTATTTACAAATTTGGTGTTCCAGTATTATGCCTATAAAACAGGTTTTGGAAGCGAGGTCTGATATGTGTCTGGTGGCTGAATATCCATCAGCAGAAGGAAGGTTAGATAGTTTTCAGTTTGAGTATTTTTGGATTCTGGTGTTTCTTGCTGGTGGAGGGATTTTTTTGAGTTTTATAATGGTCGTCAATTTTGTGTGTCCGCAGTTATATTGAGACATTTGATGCTGATATGAATAGTGAGATAAGTCTGCCCTCACAATTGAGTAGCCACACGTCGGATGGATCAATTTTTATGAGTACATCTGAAAGCAGCTACAATAGTGATCAGGGAAGTGGCAATGAGGACGGTCAAGATGCCAACTACGTGATATACGAGGAAAGCTCGGATGAGATTGACTTTTTATCCCTCTAGGGAATCCTCGTCGTGAGGCATCATTTGAGAAGGACAACAATCTAGTGTACTTGGTACTCTCTCTCTCTCTCTCTCACTCACTCACTCAGTCACTGTGCGTGGATGCATGTTCACACCTGTGTTGGTGGAGGGTTGTTTATTAGTGGATTTTTAATGCATAAGGCAAACGCTACAGGTGCCTTGAGGACATTGGTGCTAAAAACAAAACTAGATAGTATTTATTGATATGATAAATACAAAATACGTTTAAGTTTTTTTTAAGGAATTGGAAATATTTAATGCGAGGTGATAAATGCTTCTTTACCCTTTAATAGAACCAGTTAAAAGGTTAGATTAGCTTGCTTTTAAGTTTTGACATTCCCCAACTATGCACTGTGAAGAACTTTGAAAGCTTAAGCAGAATGATATTTTGGTGATTGTCATGGTTGACACGTGACAAGTTTTGTTGTCTAAGTGTTAGTATTCCCATTTTGGAAATTAGATATACCTAATATTTTGTATTAGAAAAAGGTTTGTTACAATTTGATGCTTGGAAGTTAGTGCCTGTTGTTTGATTTCCTTCTAAATTCAATTTTTGTTGTTCCATTCCCTTAGCTTTGTCCGCCTCTTGTCGTTTCCTAATATTGCGATTTGAATTTATGAACTAGGGGAGTTGTAGGGGAAGAACGATACCACAGGATGGATGTCAACGATGGATCCTGCATTTTTCAACTTCCATCTTGTCCTTCTCTCTAGTTGATGTTCTTCATTGTGGAATTTTCAATCTGGAGGACAATTGGATGCTGGTTGTTATTTTAAAGTTGGCCTTTGGTTCCATGTTTGGAATATGGTCAATATATTGCTGCTTCATCCCGCAGACTCCCCGAAAAAGAGGTTATTTTTCGTCGGCATCAATCCATATAGTGCTGGAATTTATTTTTGGCCTAATGTAGAAGAGGTCTTCAATTTATGTATTTTGTACCCCTTTAGTTAATTCGCAAATAAAGTTAAGTAAACACTTCTTTGTTTACTTTCTCTTAGTAATTGGTAATAGGAGATGGGCAGGTCTTGGATCACTCTTCGATGAGCGAACATGGCCAGTTGATCAAACACATCCCTATTCATGAAAGATGACACTCTTGAGAAAATGTATAACTCGCACGTATTGCATCATTTCGTGCAGTACACAAATTATGGAATTGATGTAATATTTTTCCCTGCTCGCTCCTAAACATGACAAGATTATTGAAAGTTCCTGCGGAGATATATACCTTAGGGACAAATATTTACTGCAATGACATGAAACTGTCCTCTGATCTTAACTTTCGAATTCTTCACATTGTAATTGGCTTGGCAGGAGATAATTAACCGTTTTGGGCTTTTTACAAAACAAGGTGTATATTTAGTTCAGTTTGTTTTACATTTTTAGACTGTATCGACTTAACTCCAAGCCTTCCTACTACAAAAACCATTACTCCCATGTTTGCCTAAAAGAAAAAAAGGCAACTTCCATGTCTTCGTGAAAGAAAAAAGCCTTAACTAGATGTTTTGAAACTCCTGTTTGAACGTCACAAGATGATTCTTTTTGAGTTTATATTAATCTATAGAAGTTTTAGAATCAGGGTAGTTATCGTTTGTAAGATTTTTTTGTAAGAAAAATTCACAAATTTATTATATACTGTACAAATTTATTATATACTGTCATTGCTAATGTATGTATATTGAAATATCAAGTGGGCTTATTTTCGGTGGGTCTAGCAATGCGAGCTGGCTCGCCCGTATAGGTTTGCACTGTTTTTGACCTGTGAAAAATGGGTCAAGCATGGCTCACGGTAAATGCACATATTCTAATATTTTTTTTGTATTACATGGTATTGTTATATTTTTTTTATTTGAATTCATAATGCATTTAACTTCATATTTAACATTATCAAATATTAAAACATTTATTTAAATTCATTAGTAATAAATTATTAGTACTTTTAAAAACATTCTAAAATTATTATTGTCCTAGTAAATAGTAAATAAATTATCTCAATATAGAGATAAACTGAATATCTGAGTAAATAGTCATTTTGCTGAGGATGTGGTGGAGAAGTTACAGGAGTTCTTAGTTTTCGTGAAAAAGTTATACCTTGTTGCCATTACCACACACATGGAATTTTGTAAGGGGAAAGATAATGTTAGGCATGTGAGGGTAATGTTCAACAACTAAAGCAAGTTACTTAGACTTTATATTATGATTACAAAGAGGTGTAACTGTTTCACCTCATTCTTCACTTCATATGATCATGCTTTTCTAACTATGTAGAAAAAATTTACACATTGTCACCCTAATAAAATACATAACACATGACTCGAGCGGACTGTGGATTATGCGGAGAAAACTTAAATTGGTTAACAGTTTTAAATGTTCAACCTATTTTATATTTTCTGTAGTGGTTTAGGTCCTTACAATCCGTCTTTGTCATCTCTACTTATTTTCTAATGTAGTATTTCTTAGTTCAATATTTATCAATATTTTTATGTAAAATTTTAATTTTTTTGTATAATTTTTTAAATTAAATTAGGAAAAAATTTAGAAATTAAAGTTAGAACAAATAGTAATTAATAATTTTAAAATTAATTTTAGAAAATAAATTAAAAAAATTTAATGATAGTAAAATTTTGATATAGAAATCACACTATTAATTAATAAATATAATATTAATAAAAAATATATTAATTAAAATACTTTTAAATATAATAATTGATAAATATAATAACCGGTAATAATTCATGCATTAATTATGTAAAATATGAACTAATTTTATTTGGAAAATTTATTTATAAAATATTTATTTAGGAAAATAAAGGTTTGTTTTTGTGATAAAAATTAAAATACTTAAAAAAGAAAATGAAAATAAAATTTTAAAATTTTATAAAAATGTATTTTGTATATGCATTAAGTAATTAAAATGTTAAAAATTAAATTTATATTTTTTAAATTTTGTAAACAATAAAAGTAATGTTATCATTGAGAAAAGAAAGTAAAATTTATGCAAATTATTGAGATATTATGGTTATAGTTATTTATTATTATTACATATAGTTATTATAGAAAATATTATTTAATTTAATTATAGGTATGTTTAGTGGCTGTAATTTTGTTTAATTTTTTTGTTTTAATCTGTGTAATAGTAACTTGTTTATGTATTTATATTTGCTATCTTGATCAATAAAAGACAACAAATTTTCTGACAGTAAAGTTTATCATGGTATCAAGAGTAAGGAAAAAGTTAATTTTCTTTTAGGAAACCGTAAGAAATTAGGTTTAATAAGTATTTTGGTCCCAATATTTTGTGAGAATTTGTAATGTTTTCTTATGTTTATTTTTTTTCTTCTAGATTAATGTTAATAAAATTAATTATATGAGGCGTGACACATCCAAGTTAACTCGTGATACTTGAATAATAACAAACAAAAGGGTACGAAAATGAACACTATAATTTGTGAATTTTTTTGACAAAAATGATCATATTGACAGATTTTAATAAATTTGGAATTTACTTCAGAAAAAAAATAAATGTGAAAAAACATTACAAATTTTCACAAAATATTGGGACCAAAAGGTCTATTAAACCTAAGAAATTATTATTAAGAATAATGGCAACGAGCAGTCTCATGCAGTACCATGAGCCAACAAGAATATCTGGCATCATTCCATCTCAATGGCAACAACTTCTTGGTGTTTTGAATATTTCCATAACTAAAGATAGTCTTTACGGTAAGAATGATATTTTTTAGATTATCGACATGGGAGTCTCACACCATGCAACAAGAAATTATCTTGTTTGATAAATGTGAAAAAGATTACAACCATTTGAGTGGGATTACCGGATGGAAAAGATGTCACCGCTACAAAGGAGGGTAGTGTGATATTGGGTGGTGGTTTGTAGTTTGACAATGTTCTTTTTGTGCCTCAATTAACTTGCAACTTAATTTTTGTATCTCAATAACTTAATTTATGTATCTCAATTAATTGATGTCTCTAATTGTATCATTTCAATTTATTAATAGATTGTGCCTAATACACTATAGGACAATGAGAGGAGGATGTTGATTAGAACAGGTGAAGGAACTGATGGTGGACTTTACTTTTTTCATGGTGTCTCGAATGTGCATGCGTTGACGCGCTTGACGCTTGATAATCATTCCTCAATTGATCTGTGGCATAAACATTTGGGTCACCCATAAAAAAAAGGTGTTGAAATTCATCTCCATTGTAAGTCTGTTTAGTAGAAGTAATAATAAAACTTGTGATGTTTGTCCTCATGCTAAACAACACAGGATTGTTTTTCAACAAGTGAGCACAATGCATGCAGTTTGTTTGAATTAGTTCATTGTGATTTATGGGAACCTTATCGCACTCCTTCATCATGTGGGGTATAATATTACTTAACCTTTTATGATTATTCACGTGCAGTTTGGATTTATTTGTTATACAATAAAACTAAGGTTCAGTCTTGATTTATGAACTTTCTTGCCTTGGTTGATAGCAATTTGATATGAAAATAAAAAAGTATGAAGTGACAATGGTACCAAATTTAATTGTCTTCGTGATTTTTCTTTAAAAAATTAAATTGTGCTTGAGACATCATGTGTGGGTACTCCACAACAAAATGAAAGAGTTGAAAGAAAACATCAACATATTATGAATATGGCTCGGATACTCAGATTTTAGAGTCATTTGGCAATGCAATTTTGGGGTGAATGTGTGTTAACAACATGTTATTTAATTAATCATGCATTGTCTAGTGTACTTAATTATCTAACACCTTATGAAAAGTTATTTGGCACAATCCCTAATTTTCATAACATGAAAATTTTTGGTTGCTTACGTTATGCACATCATCAAAATTATGATGGGGATAAATTTGCAAGTAGAAGTCGAAAGTGTATATTTGTGGGGTACCCTTATGGAAAAAATGATAGGAAATTGTATGATTTGGAATCCCACGAATACTTTGTCTCTAGAGATGTGAAATTTTATGAACATAAATTTCCATTTGCTATGTCACCAGACAACACTCTTCACGCTCCTGATATTAATTAATTAATTATGATATTGAGTATATTGTTAATGATGATATTGGATGGAAGACTTGATGCAACACCTACAAAGGGGGTGCATCCATGGCTTCACAATGAGAAAAACAGTGGGGTTGCATGGCAGAGGTTATAATGAAGCTACTATGATAACTAATGAAGAAGTAAGTATAAGTGGTGTGGATGACAAGGTAGTGTCCCCACATGGAGTTGATGGAGCTATTGTGGTAGCTGAAGAGGGAGTAAGTATAAATAGTGTGATGGAGAGGTAGTGTTCCCACACAAAGTTGATGGGGTTGATGTTGTGACAGTGCAAGAAGAAAATACGAAAACCGAATTGGGAAGGGAGATGAGAAACAAGATTCCATCAACAAGATATAAAGATTTTGTCACTCATATCATTTGAAAAGTAAAATCTTTGAAAAGTTCAAATGCATGTCTTAAGTATTCCTTACAATATTACTTATTTTGTAAATTGTGAATAATTTTTTGCCATACATAAAAATTTTGTTTCAATTATGACAGCAAGGAAAGAATATTTATAATATTAATGTTTAATTAAAATAAATAATATGATTTTTTTTTATAAATAGAAGTGAATAAATAAATTGAATACAAAAAGAATAAAATATTTTATTGGTTTCTTGATGTCTTGGAGTTCGAATACACGAGTTTTGAATTTTCTAATAGATTTATGTTACGAGATAAGTATGTGTTGTCAACCTAATTGGAAGAACATGCTCACATTTAATATCATTTTATAAGATGTCACATTCAATAGCATTAGCAATATACTTGTTTATGCAATTGACTTCTTTATTGAACAGAAATATGTGAGAGTGGTAGATGTTTGATTATAATAAAATGAACAAAAATGTAAAGACAGAAAGGTGTGGATCCTCATCTTTACCTTTCCATTAAAATAAAAAGAAACACGAATTTCTTCCTACCACATTCTTCTTTCATTTATTGTCCACAGTAGCATAGTATGTCAATGTAATTAATCAATTAATCACTAAAAACTCACTTAAAATTAGATTATCAAGAACTAAATTTTAGATTTAATTATATTTTTTTAAATAAAATGAGAAAAAAATTTAAAAATAAAAATAATTGATAAAATAAATAATTATTAATAGATTGAATTAGTTTTATAAATCAGACTAAATATTTTTTCATTAAAAATTAAAATTTTTATATTTAAAATTGATTTAAGAAAAATTTAATAAAATTTAATATATAAATATAGTGATGGATAATAATATTTTAAGAAATACTGTAATAGTTAATAAATGTAATCTTTAATTATTACATTGAAAAAAAAAATTAGATACTTTTAGGTATGATAAAAGTTATTTTTTAAGTAATTGAAATAAATAATAAAAATTTATATTTTAATAATTAATTTCAAATAATTATTAAATAGATAATTTAAAGTTATAAATAATTAAGAATGTAGAAAATTTAAAATTCAACTTAAAGTTATATAAATAAGAGAATTGAAAATTGGCATTAAATACTTATATTTTAAATAATTTATTTTATATATTTTAAAAAGTAATTTAATTGAAAATATGTAAAATTATATATAATTGAAAAGAATATTAGTATTTAGTTAAGAATAGTTAAATATTTTATTAATAAATATAAAAATATAATTTAAAATAAATAAATAAATATTTTAATTAATAAATTAAATAAAAATTAATATTTTATTAACATTTTAAATTTATTAATTATTATATTTACAAATATTTCAAACAGCATTAAGTTTACAATTTATAAATATTAAAAATATTTACAATTTATCGTTTCTAAATTTTAATTTAAATTTTCCAGATCATTTATAAGATTAAAACATGTACTTAATAATTATTTAAAACTAATCATCATAATATAGAATTTTATTATTTATTTTAACAACTTAATAAATACTTTTTAACATATATGAAAGCTATTTAAATAATTTTTTCCAAATTTAATAATTAAACATTACATTTATTAATTATTTTAATGTTTTAAGAAATTATTATCAATTATTGTGTTTATATATTAATTTTTATTAGTTTTTATAATAATTCTTAAATATAACAAATTTAATTTTTAATAAAAAATATTTAATTCACTTTTTAAAATTAATGCTCAATTTATAATAATTATTTATTTTATAAATTATTTTATATTTTTAATGTATTTTCATCTTATTTTTAAAAACAAAGTTAAAATTAAAATTCAGTCTAATATTTAGTTCCTAGAAAATTTAAATTTAAATAATTTTTAATTCTTAATTAATCAATTATAATAAAGATTTTGACACACTATAATAATATATACTATTAAAAAATATATTACATATTGTGCTACTTATAATAAATAATAGAACAATACAATCATAAAAATTAAATCTACAAAAAATACAAATTACCATATTTACTATTAAAATTCCTACATATAATTATTAAAAATCTTACATATAATTATTAAAAATTTATTATAATATTTATTAAAAATAATATATAAATTATAATTAATTATATTTTAACATAATTAATTATATGTTATAATATATAATTAATTATATTAATTAATTATAATTATATTATGTAATAAAATAAAATTTTTAGAAAAATGTATAAAAACTTTTTCTATAATGAATATGAGAATGTCATTGGTTAGAATGTGTTAAACCTGAAGAAAATAAATCACTTTTTCTATAATCCGTGCACTTCCTTACAATCTGGTGCATGTAAAAGTTTAATTCCATCTGTGATCTGCCACATTCAGGCTGGGTATTCTGGTTGAATTTTACCAGAAGTAGAACAAAAAAATGATTTGAAGACAGTGAGACATATTTTCAGTAGACCTTTGAAGTGATCTAAGGGTAGACAGTGAGCAGTGTGTCAAAAATTCAAAAAAGTCCTTAGCTTGTGTCCACAATTTCCAATTGTCTGTCAATACTTTGGTCAATGGCAGAGGACTATATGAGCCTCATACAGCCTTGTTCAACCAACTGAGATGAAATAGAGGATAGTGTGATATGGCCCATTGAATCTTGGACCGATTTTCTCTTTCTTTGGCACTGCAACATTATGCTGTGCTTGGTGTTATCCTTGTAGCAGTGTAGTGCAACATTAAATTGGTTGTAATTATGCTTCAACTTATCCAAAATTGAGTCCCTTGTTGTAGCAGAGTCTAGAGAGCCAGTTCACATGTCCATGTTTGAGGGAAATGTACTCCCTCTAAAAAGCATGGCAGGTTCCCTTCCATACAAGTCTCTGAAGGGCCTCATTTGTATTGAACCCACATTCGGACCAACTGAATGATTGTGGCCGCAGCTTATACCTTGTGAAATACCTGAAATATCCAAACATCTGTTTACCTCCTTGTGGAGTCTAAGCAAGCATAGTTGTACTTGAGTTAGTTTCAACTTGTTTGAATAATTTTTTAGTAGAAAGGCCTGGGCAAGATTTGGTCCCTATTTGATCAAATAGAATTAGGGAACACTTGGTGCTGTACTATTTTAGATATCAAGTGGGCTTTCTCCTTAGATGAGAGAGGATGACCTAAAGCCAAAACTGGCCATATTTGGGAAGTCTATACTCCATGCTAAGGTGTTATCGTTCCTCTTGGCCTTGGATTGCAACTGATGAAATCCATGGAGATGTCACTCTACATTTGGGTCTGAATGGGCAATGGTGCAGGAGGCTGGTGGGTTACTGATTTTGATTCTTATTCTCTTGTGTACTTCATATTTGACTATAAACTGCTGGAATCCTTCTTCATTCCTTCCCTATAAGCCACCCCAGATATTCTCTTGCATGTTTGATTTCTGAATGGACCTAACTGAACTCCTAGTCCCTATGGCTGATTTACTAATAACTTATCTGTCCTTTGTAAAATAGCCTGCCAACTTCAAAGCATAATAACCTGGATGAGCTTTGGGGTTGTGCAATCAGATCTCTTATGAATTGATGTAAATCGGAATTAGTCTGAACTTCTACCTTCCCTTGCTCCTATTCAATGAAATGAACTCTTGAGATGCTACTGGCGTAAGTCATGTTTCATAAAAGTGCATCTGCTATGTGGTTGTCATTTCAGGATAATAGTGGATTCCAAAACTAATAAACCTACAGTTTAGATGTCCATTTGCGTTGGTCTTTACACATTAATGTCTGTTAGGAATTTTAAACTCCTTCAATAAGTAAGGATGATGAAGTGCCTGCCCCATCAGATAATGTTACAACTGCTAGAATACAATCACTTGTTACCGCTGCTAGAATGCAATCACTTTTTGTGAACTGAGTTCAGTGAGCTTTTATATTATAATACTGCTCTTATCCCTTGCTGCATGCATCCATCTCCACAATTATGTCTGTTAGAGATCCCATATTGATTAGAGATGTGATCAAATTAGAATATGTTAGTGAGTGTAAAGATCATCTTGCAAGCTAGTTGTGTAATCACTTTCTAAAATGATATCATAGCCTATTCTACTAAGGTTTGTTAGGCCTATCATGTCACTTGTTATCGGACTACCTACAAATATTTGGTCTTGCAAGATATCTAGTTCTTGTTGTGATGAGGTGTATTGGAGATCCTAGATCAATTATAGATATGATCAGTTGCAACCGAGTTGAGACAATTGCCTAGATCATTAGATGCATTTTATTTTGTTCTTTAAATTTATATTAAATCTTTAAGTAAATTTTTAGTATATTAAATCTTTTATTATATTTTCATAAAATTTTAGAGTAGGTGTATTTTATTTTGTTCTTCAGATTTATATTTGATTTTGATGTGTTTAAGGTGATCACTTCATGTTATATACTCGGAATATGTACTTCAAGATATTATTTTTTTGTAAAACTATGAATTAACGTGTATTAATGTAGTCAAGGATCATTGTTCCCATCCATTCATGACAACACCATATTTTTTTTACATCATCACATCAAACCTACTCCATGACATATTTAAGCGATAAAGATTTAGCTCAACTCAAGTGGAGACAACTTTAATAGAGAAGCTGGAACTACCCATTACTACATGGGTTCGGAAAGAAGTCATGTTCGTATATGGCCCTAACTTTGCATCTATCAGTATTTTTTAGTAGATCTTCTATTTGTGGTTGTTGATAGTTAATGCACGAGTTAGCACAAATGTGAGAGTTGTGTTGCTTTTAGCATTACTGATCTATAACAAGAACACACCACTAATGGAGTTGACACTTTCTATGACAATTAAAATAACATAAATAAAATAGCATAAGTAGTACATATGAATAAGAAAAAGAATACACTTAAAAATAATTTGATAATATGTTAAAGGGATTTAGGGTTTAACCGCTCTGCAACCTGGAACCTGAAACCTAGAACCTACAACCTAGACCTTGGAACCTGGAACCTGGAACCTGGAACCTGGAACCTACAACCTGCAACCTGCAACCTACAACCTGGAACCTGGAACCTGCAACTTGGAATCCTAAACATGGAACCTGCAACCTGCAACCTGCAACTTGGAACCTACAACCTGCAACTTGCAACCTTGAACCTGGAACCTGGAACCTGGAACCTAGAACCTGCAACCTGCAACCTGAAACCTGGAACCTGGAACTGCAACCTGCAACCTGGAACCTGCAACCTGGAACCTGCAACCTGAAACCTGCAACGTGCAATCTGCAACCTGCAACCTTAAACCTGCAACCTGCAACCTACAACCTGGAACCCGCAACCTGCAACTTGCAACCTGCAACCTACAACCTGCAACCTGGAACCCTAACACTGCAACCTGGAACTTGGAACCTGCAACCTGCAACCTACAACCTGCACCTTGCAGCCTTGAACCATGAACCTGCAACCTGCAACCTACAACCTGGAACCTGAAACCTGGAACTTAGAACCTGCAACCTGGAACCTGGAACCTGCAACTTGGAACCTGTAACCTGTAAGCTGCAACCTGGAACCTGCAACCTACAACTTGGAACCTTGAACCTATAACCTGGAACCTGGAACCTCGAACCTGGAACTTGGAACTTGGAACCTGGAACCTGAAACCTAGAACCTGCAACCTACAACCTGGAACCTGCAACATGGAACCTGCAACCTGCAACCTGTAACCAATAACCTGCAACCTGGAACATGCAACCTGGAACCTGGAACCTGCAACCTGGAGTACATTACGGTTGCAGGTTGCAGTGCGTCAAATAACACTTTGTCTTTGTTTTAATTTGTTTTTTCTCTAAATAATTTGTTTTACAATTTTTTGAACAAAATTGTAAATATTTGTATTAAGTATCATAATTAAAAAACTATTATTATTATATTTTAAAATATTACCTTTTATTCTTTAAATTTTTATCATCTATTTTAAATATTTAATGAAATTATAATATTTGAAACCTCAAAAGTTCTTCATTTGTTGTAGATATCTCTATCATAGCAATTGTTGTGGTTCTCTATCTTTGTTTTGTGCAAATTTTTGGTTAATCTTGTTGTAATGGTTGTTTCCATGGGGATAATCATATAAACCACTTCGTTCATCTAATTTTTTTTCTCATTGAACGTTATTATATTTTCACCAAGAACGAACTATGTGCAATTGATCTTCTTGGATTTTTTTGGTGATATTTTTCACCTTCAAGATGGGACATAAATGGTGGAGGATGTTTATTGATAACGAGAATATCATAAGAATCGTGTTGATGACATTGAAAATATTGTTGGACTTGGAGACTTGGCTTCAAGTGGATTTGATGTCTCCAACCAGCTTTAATGATGAAGATGTTGGTGCTTGAAGAATGAAGAATTTGTCTTAGGATTAGAGAGTCTTAGGTTGTGTGGTAAGATGCATTTCAATCTATCTTGGTCTTAGTCTTGGAGTTTAAAATGTTTTGAAATGTTTTAAAAAGGTTTTTAAATGATTTCAAAGGTTTAACTGATTTTTAACTGGTTAAAAATCTGATTTCAACTAGTTAATCTGTTCTTCGCTTTTCAAAGCTTTATATTTGGGAAATTTCAGTGATCTGTTTTGAAATTTAAACCAGCTTAAAATCCTGGTAGCTTTGTTTCGAGAATTCCAGTTTTCGGAATAGCTAGTTAAAACGAGATTTCAATCGACCGATTTCCAGTTCCAAAAAAGGGTGCTCACTGGAAAATGGGTTTTAATGAAAACAACCGGCTAAAACGCGATTTCAACCGACTATTTCCTGCAGAATCGCTTTAACAGCTTTTCTATATATATCTTGAAACTCAAAGAACTAAGTGACGAAACATTTTCTAAAGAACCCATTGGGCAAGAACGTTCCTATTACACTCTAAAACATTTTGCTAATCACTCCAAGACGATCAAGATTCAATTGAGTGCGAATCAAATCAAGAAGTGCATGCTCTATTTTTCGTTTTTGCTGATGCTCTGTTTTTCGTTTCTGCATTGAAGAACTCCAGGTTTATTCAATCTTTTTGTGTGTGTTGGTTAGCTGCGTGTTCGTATCTTAATCAGGGTGATTAAGAGATCTTGTAATAGGGTTTTACAGGTGTTTAGAAGTCTTGTAGGGTTCAAGACTTGATGCAGCTTTCTGGTTTCGGTTTTGCATGTAGTGTTCATGTAAAAACTGGTTTTTAGTGAATTGATTGAATTTGTTTGTTTAGGAAACTGGATGTAGCCTTTGTTGAAAGGTGAACCAGTATAAATCTGCTGTGTTGTTCTTCTTCCCTTTAACTCTTTCCATTCGGTAATTGAAGTTTGAATTGAAATTGAATTTGGTATATGATCAATTGATTAAGAGCATTTCAAGAACCTATAACAACTGGTTTAAATCTTCAATTCGAATCTGGTTTTTCATAATTGGACATTGGGTTTCGAAAATCTTTGAAAGTTTAATTCACCCCCCCTCTTAAACTCAGCCATTTATTCCAACAATTGGTATCAAGAGCTGGTTCTTGAAAAATATTCAAGTTTTCGAAAAATTTCAAACATCGTCGAAGGAAAATTGCCTTTTGCGGAGGGTGCTTCTATAAACAGGCCACCTATGTTTTCTGGGGTAAACTATCCATTTTGGAAAGTGAGAATGAAGATTTTCATTGAATCAATTGATATAGGGATTTGGAATGCTATAGTCAATGGACCGTATATCCCTAAAGATGAGAAACCATGGGAAAGTTTAAATGCTGATGAACAAAAGAAAGTGCAATATGATTGTAAAGCAAAGAACATCATTACATCTGCACTTAATCTTGATGAATTCTTTCGTGTTTCACGATGTTCCAATGCTAAAGAGATGTGGGAAGTGTTGGAGGTTACTCATGAAGGAACAATGATGTTAAGAGAGCAAGAAAGCATACTTTAATCCAAGAGTATGAGATGTTCGGAATGCTTCCTGGAGAAACTGTTTCAGATGTGCAAAAGAGGTTTACACACATTATAAACCATCTGATCGGCCTTGGAAAAGTGTTTGAGAAAGAGGAGCTGAACATCAAAGTGCTTGAAATGTTTGGATCGAAGTTGGCAACCCAAAGTTACGAGCAATTTCTGAATCCAAGGACTTGTCAACAATGAGTGTTGCTGCACTTTTTGGAAAGCTAAGGGAACATGAGCTTGAGTTGAATAGACTTGCTGAACAAGAAGACAATGACAAGAAAAAGAAAGGGCTTGCCTTGAAGACTTTGGTTCACAAAGAGGAGAATAGTGAGGATGAAGGACATGGAGGAAGTGATGCAGAAAATCTGAACCTCTTAGTTAGAAAGTTAAACAAGTTCTTGAAATACAAGAACAAAGACTACAAGAACAAGAGGTATAATAAAAAATCTGATTTAGCTTCTTCTAACTTTACTTGTTTTGGTTGTGGAAAACAGGGACATATTAAGGCTGAATGTCCATCCTCACAAAACAAAGAGAGAAATGGAGAAAAGAAACATGAAAGATCATTCAAAACCAAGAAGGCTTACATAGCATGGGATGAGAATGATATCTCCTCTAGTGATTCTTCAAGTGATGATGAAAGAGCCAATCTTTGCCTTATGGCTAATTGTGATACAGCAAGTAGTGTAAGTTCCTCCACTACTCAAAATGGCCTTCCTTATGATCAGCTGCTGCAAAATTTTCTAGAATTGCATGAAGAGGCTAATAAGGTTGCTTGTTCTAACAATAGGCTTAAAGGTATGAACAATTGGCTAGAGAACAAGGTGAAAGAGCTAGAGAAAGAGCTGGAAAATTCAAAAACTGATTTTGAAAATCTGGAAATGATTTACAAGGTTTCAAGTTGCAATGATGAACATGCTGGAAAAATCTGCACAAACTGCAGAACTTTAGAAAATCAAATTGAGTATTTGAACAAATCTCTAGCTAAATTCACCATGGGAAGAGCCAACTTGGATACACTTTTAGAATTTAAAAATTGTGTAACGAATAAAGCTGGACTTGGATTTAAAAATGGTTTTCAAAAGAAACAAAAGGCTTATAGAAATTTCTTTTCACATAGAAAACCGTCCAGCACTTCATCCATTACTTGCTTCTATTGTATGAACAAGGGACATACTTCAAAATCATGCAAAATCAGAAAATTTGGTGTTCCTAGTGGTCAATTTATTTGGAAGCCAAAATGTGGTAGAAAGGTTATTAACTTTGTTGGACCCAAATTGATGTGGGTACCAAATTCTCTCCATTGATTGTGTTTTGCAGGTGTTCTTGAAGGCCAAGGAATCATTGTGGTATCTAGACAGTGGCTGTTCAAGGCACATGTGTGGTGACAAAAGGAAGTTTGTCAAACTTACCTTGAAAAATGGAGGTTTTGTCACTTATGGAGATAATAATAGAGGGAAAATCCTTGGAAGTGGTGATGTTGGTAACATTTCTTCAATCCTCATTGAAAACATGTTATATGTTGAAGGTTTGAAGCATAATCTTCTTAGTATTAGCCAGCTATGTGATAAAGGTTTTAGAATCACTTTTGAATCAAATCATTGCAAGATCTTTGAGAAAAATTCTGATAAAATCTGCATGTTAGGCAAGAGAATTGAAAACATTTATATGCTTGATCTTGATCATATGTGTGCAACTAATTTTACATGTCTCATGTCTAAGGAAGATAGTTCATGGCTTTGGCATAGGAGAGCTGCACATATTAACATGAACCATTTGGAAAAACTGTTTTCAAAAGAACTAGTTTTAGGGTTACCTAAACTGAAATTTGAGAAAGATAAAATCTGTCATGCATGCCAAAAGGGTAAACAAACCAAAGTTTCTTTTAATCTGAAAAATTATGTGTCAACAACAAAACCTTTGGAACTGCTGCATTTGGATTTGTTTGGTCCATCTAGAACAATGAGTATTGGTGGAAACTATTATGCTTTGGTTATTGTTGATGACTATTCTAGGTTTACTTGGACTTTGTTTTTGAAAAATAAAAGTGATGCATTTCATGCTTTTAAGAAACTTGCCAAGGTTTTACAAAATGAAAACAGCTGCAGCATAAGTACTCTTAGAAGTGATCATGGAGGGGAATTTGAAAATGAAAAGTTCAATCATTTTTGTGAAAAATATGGGATTAAACATAACTTTTCAGCACCTAGGACTCCTCAACAAAATGGTGTTGTTGAGAGGAAAAATAGATCACTTGAGGAACTAGCTAGGACAATGCTTAATGAATCAAACATCCCTAAATATTTTTGGGCGGATGCAGTAAATACTGCATGTTACATAATAAATAGGGTTTTGATAAGACCTATTTTGAAGAAAACCCCTTATGAATTGTACAAAGGGAGAAAACCCAACATAGCACATCTTAGAGTGTTTGGCTGCAAGTGTTTTGTTTTAAATAATGGCAAAGAAAAACTTGGCAAATTTGATGCTAAAGCTGATGATGCATTGTTTTTAGGCTATTCTTTACATAGCAAAGCATATAGGATCTTCAACAAGAGATTAGTTATCATTGAGGAATCAATACATTTTATTTTTGATGAGACTAATGTGCAAAATGAAGGTGCAGTGAGTGGTGCAGGTGCAGGTGAAGAGAACTTAATTGAAGGTGTATCAACTGGACATGTAGAAACCGAAAAAGTTGCTTGCAAGTGGTATTTTAGCCGGTGAAAATCGGAAAGAATCGATCGAAATCCTGGCACCGAATTAAATTCTGCAGAAAATGATCTACCTAAAGAATGGAGGGTGCCTCGCAATCTGTCCATTGGAAATGTGATAGGAGATGTTCAAAGAGGTGTTTCTACAAGAAGGTCTATGCATGATACATGTTTAACTGCTACATTTGTTTCCCAAGTTGAGCCTAAATGTGTTGATGATGCTTTATTGGATGAAAACTGGATTTTGGCAATGCAAGATGAACTCGAACCAATTTAAAAGGAATGAGGTTTGGGAACTAGTCCCTTGCACACCTAACATGAATATAATTGGCACAAAGTGGGTGTTTAAAAATAAAATGAATGATCAAGGAGTAATAACTAGAAACAAGGCTAGGCTTGTAGCTAAAGGGTATAACCAAGAGGAAGGAATAGATTATGAGGAAACATATGCTCTCGTTGCTAGGTTAGAAGTCGTTAGGCTATTACTTGCTTTCTCATGCATGATTGGATTCAAACTTCATCAAATGGATGTGAAAAGTGCTTTTTGAATGGATATATAAATGAAGAAATCTATGTTTCACAACCATCCGGATTTGTTGATCACAAATTGCCTAACCATGTATATAAGCTCAAAAGGCTCTTTATGGACTCAAGCAAGCTCCAAGACAATGGTATGAAAGGTTAAGTAACTTTCTTATCTCTCAAAACTTTGAAAGGGGGCAAGTTGATAAAACTTTGTTCATTAGAAAGTCTGTGGACAGCATTATACTGGTGCAGGTTTATGTGGATGATATAATCTTTGGATCCACTAATGAGAAGCTTTGTGAAGAATTTGTTGCAACTATGCAGGGGGAGTTTGAAATGTCAATGATGGGTGATCTAAACTTCTTCTTAGGCTTACAAGTCAAGCAATTAGATCATGGAACATTCCTCAATCAATCAAAATATTGCAAAGAGTCATTAAAGAAATATGAGATGGACAACTGCAAAGAATCAAGCACACCCATGGCTACCAGCAGCTATCTTGATGCGGATGAAAGTGGTAAACCTTTTGATTCCACTAAGTATAGAGGTTTGATTGGTTCACTATTATATCTAACTGCTAGTAGGCCTGATATAATGTTTAGTGTATGCATGTGTGCTAGGTTTCAATCTAATCCCAAAGAATCACATTTCGCAATTGCCAAAAGAATTTTGAAATATCTAAAAGGAACTATTAATGTTGGTTTGTGGTATCCTAAAGGTGCTTCTTTTAATCTAGTGGGCTATTCGGATGCGAGACTTTGCTTGGATGTAAACTTGATAGAAAAAGCACTAGTGGAACTTGTCATCTACTAGGAAGTAGTCTAGTATCATGGCATAGCAAAAAGCAAGCTAGTGTGGCTTTGTCTCATCGCTGAAGCCGAGTATGTTGCAGCTGGGAGCCGTTGTGCTCAAACACTTTGGTTAAAACAGTAGCTTTTTGATTATGGTTTGAAACTAGATCACATTCCTATTAGGTGTGACAATACAAGTGCTATCAACTTAACAAAAAATCCTATTTTGCACTCTAGAACGAAACATATAGAAATAAGGCACCATTTCATTAGGGATCATGTTCAAAAAGGTGATTGCATAATTGAATTTGTTGACTCTAATAACCAACTTGCTGATATATTTACCAAACCACTCCCAAAAGATAGGTTTTTCCAATTAAGAAATGAGTTGGGTGTCCTTGATGTTTCAAATGTGATGTAATTCCTGTATATGATTCATTTCTGCTGTTAATCATGCTGTGTTTGTGTGTTTGAATGCTTAAATCTGCATAATTCTTGATTGATTTGCATATTGTATGTTATAAGTGAAATCTGCAATGTTATTCAGGATTTTAGTTAGTTGTTTCGGGCTTTTAATTAGTTGTTTTGCATAATTTGGGGCTGCAGTGGATGTGCGAGTAATATCCGTCTCTGCTTTAGTCGATTAATCTGTCGATTCGACCGCTTAAAATCATTTATCTCGCATTAAATCGATGATCGGGATTTCCGCTTTAATCACTGTTTTTCATAAATCAATCGATCGAAATTGCCTCGTCACCATGCAAAGTTTAAAATTTGAGCGAATTTACTGTTAAACTGCATTGATTCACATTTAATTGGTGCATTTAAGTTGATTAATTGAGAATTGTGCATTTAAACATGATAGATAAAGCTGATTCAAAGAATCTTGACTGCTGTTTTGTCTTGTAGTGCCTTTGCTTTACTTTTTAACTAGTTTCTCTCTCTAATACGAATTTCATTCAACCAACTGAATTCTTTGGTCAAGACTGTGCCTGCTACATATCTCTGTCCAATATATTCCAACTGAATGCAATTGATTCCCTCTTTGACTGAATAAAACATTAATTTGTTAAAAATTTGAAAATTTGAAATGTTAAATACATGTGTTGTACATTGCTTCATTGCTATTCACCTTGTCCGTGTAAAATCTGCATAATCCATTCTCTATACTCTATTTCTCTGCACTTTATCTTTTCTGAAATGGCATCTTCAAGCAACCCAAGGAAGAGATCAAAAAAGGCTGGGTCATCCAAAAATAAGGAACCAGAAATTCCAGCAACTCATACTTATAGACATGGGTCTATAGAAGCTTGGTTCGAAGGTGATGAAGAGAGGATTGAGAAGTTTCAATTCCATATCAGTAGGAAGGCTGTAAACTCACCCAAAGTGCTCAGTTTTCAGTGGCTGGAAGATGAAGGACCGACTGATATTATAGCCATGTTTCAACATCAGGATCTGCAGCAATTTCTGGAATTAAATGGGTTCATATACCCAGATTTGGTGAAAGTATTTTACACAAATCTCAAACATGATGGATCTGCTTTAACTTCCAAAGTGAAAGGAACGAAATGATCATAAACAATTACGTTTGGAAAAGAGTAGGGGCTTCAAAGCCGACGGCATTGTGGTTAGCGGGGGTTTGTGTGGTTCCTTGGAAGACTTTAACAAGGTGCAGACGTACAAAGAGTGTTTGAGGAATTCTCAAGGATCTGTTCGTGGATTTCAGGTTGGTGGACTTACCTTGACAGCAAGGGTGCTTACATTTATCATCACATGGATAATCACTCCAAGGGGAAGCAATCATGCTACATTGAATGAAGGTGATCTTCTTATAATTTTTTGTTTGTTGAAATCTGTGAGAATTAACTGGATTCATATCATCAAAGATCACATGATGAAGTCCAAAAGGTCGCTCGATTATCGTCTTCCATATCTCTGTGATAATTTCCAAATTCCTTGAGTATTTTGGTGTGGACATTAGAGGTGAACAGGAAAATCAGCATAGAGGCGAACCCATCAGCCTGGACAATGGCTTTCTCTTTAAGTTTGGCTTTACCAAAAGCAATGGAGCTTGGACTCGCTGCACGGGAAGTCGTCAATGCGAGGCCAAATGCTCTCTGGAACTTCTGCCGGTGCTTGGAGCTGAACCGATGAAGCTGGAAATTCGAACCTGGTGCGAAGACTATTCCATGATGGGTGAAATCGTACCTTATGTTCCTCCAGTTGACCGTGGCCCTCCACTTTCATTGTTTGAACAAACAGTTTTACAAAGGTTTGATTCGATCCAATCTCATCAACAATATCATCACAACTACTGCATGAATAGGTTTGGGCGCATTGATCAAAGCATTGAAGATTTACATGCCCAACTTGCACAAATAAATATGGGTTCTTATGCTTCTCCTGGTGATGATAGTGGAGAAGATAATGACTGATCTCTGCTGCTGAAGTTTCTGCTATGCGGTCATTGCTGCTGTTGGAGCTCAAGCTGCTGCTGCTTGCCTTTTCTTTTAAATTTTGCTTTGTTCATGTGCTGTTAGTTAGTTGTTGCTGCTGTTTCTAATTGGGTTATAATGCCCATGTATCTTGAACAATTTACAATTTGCTGTATATGCTATGTTATTTCCCTTGTGCTATTTGATGATTCCAAAGGGGGAGAAAGAATTGAATGCATTTGAAGGCACATGAAGAGCAAGTGCAAGTGAAAGGGGGAGAATCTGAATCTACTGCTGTGAATCTGAAGAAAAATACTGCTGCTGCTGCTATTTTCTGCTGCCTTATTCGTTGTTACTGCTGTATATTCTTGCTTGTATTCATTGTATATGTATTTCTGCTGCTGTATGCTGTATTTCTGCTGCTGTATTTTTCGAATTTTTGTTTTTTGCAGGACTCCTACATTCTTCAAAGACAATGAATGCATCAAGTGGTTGTCATCATCAAATAGGGGGAGTTTGTTGGACTTGAAGACTTGGCTTCAAGTGGATTTGATGTCTCCAACCACCTTTAATGATGAAGATGTTGGTGCTTGAAGAATGAAGAATTTGTCTTAGGATTAGAGAGTCTTAGGTTGTGTGGTAAGATGCATTTCAATCTATCTTGGTCTTAGTCTTGGAGTTTAAAATGTTTTGAAATGTTTTAAAAGGTTTTAAAATGATTTCAAAGGTTTAAGCGATTTTTAAGCGGTTAAAAATCTGATTTCAACTAGTTAATCTGTTCTTCGTTTTTCAAAGCTTTGTATTTGGGAAATTTCAGTACTTGTTTTCGAAATTTAAACCGGTTAAAATCCTGGTAGCTTTGTTTCGAGAATTCCAGTTTTACGGAATAGCTAGTTAAAGCGAGATTTCAAGCGGCGATTTCCAGTTCCAGAAAAAGGGTGCTCCACTGGAAAATGGGTTTTAATGAAAACAACCAGGCTAAACGCGATTTCAACCGACTATTTCTGCGAGAATCGGTTTTAACGAGTTTTCTATATATATCTTGAAACTCAAAGAACTAAGTGACGAAACATTTTCTAAAGAACCCATTGGGCAAGAACGTTCCTATTACACTCTAAAACATTTTGCTAATCACTCCAAGACGATCAAGATTCAATTGAGTGCGAATCAAATCAAGAAGTGCATGCTCTGTTTTTCGTTTTTGCTGATGCTCTGTTTTTTGTTTCTGCATTGAAGAACTCCAGGTTTATTCAATCTTTTTGTGTGTGTTGGTTAGCTGCGTGTTCGTATCTTAATCAGGGTGATTAAGAGATCTTGTAATAGGGTTTTACAGGTGTTTAGAAGTCTTGTAGGGTTCAAGACTTGATGCAGCTTTCTGGTTTCGATTTTGCATGTAGTGTTCATGTAAAAACTGGTTTTTAGTGAATTGATTGAATTTGTTTGTTTAGGAAACTGGATGTAGCCTTTGTTGAAAGGTGAACCAGTATAAATCTACTGTGTTGTTCTTCTTCCCTTTAACTCTTTCCATTCGGTAATTGAAGTTTGAATTGAAATTGAATTTGGTATATGATCAATTGATTAAGAGCATTTCAAGAACCTATAAAAACTGGTTTAAATCTTCAATTCGAATATGGTTTTTCATAATTGGACATTGGGTTTCGAAAATCTTTGAAAGTTTAATTCACCCCCCCTCTTAAACTCAGCCATTTATTCCAACAAATATGGTAGGTTGTGCATGAAAGAGATGACATGACTTAACACCACAATGAGTGTGAATCTTAGAGTGTGTTCTATTTGGTTAGAATATCCATGGTGGTTTGAATTGTGTCTTATCCCATGTGCATTGATGTAGGAATTGGATGGAAGGTGATGAAAATTGAATTTTTTTAATTTGATACTTATTATATATATATATATATATATATATGTGTGTGTGTGTGTGTGTGTGTGTGTGTGTGTGTGTGTGTGTGTGTGTGTGTGTGTGTGTGTGGTGTTTTATTATGAGGTTTAAAAAAAGTATTTAAAGAAAACAAGGAAAAACTGTCTTTTGAAAGTGATGGAAAAAAAAGATCGAATGAAACAATGTCATCATGGGAGAATATAATGCATTATAAATATAGAAAAAAGTGAAGAAAAATATTGCATACTTACTTATGTTTCATCAAATTTGTTGTGCACGCACAAGTATAAAAAGAATTAAAAAAAAGAGGTTTATCCAGCCATATACACCATAAAATTTAAAAAAAAAAATGGTTCATCACATTCTCATATTTTTCTTTTGAGTTCACTAAAATAATAAGTTTCTAATAACACAAGATAGAATGAAAAATACTTTCTCAAGTTTATTATCCAAGATCATCTTAGATTAATTGTTCTATTTGGTCATTGATTTCATTTCTTTTGAAAAAAAAAATTGCTACACAATATTTCATTATCTCTTCCAATCGTTCAACTTGTTTAATATCCACGAAGTTCACTCCAATCCCTATTATATTGTCTCATTAGAACCCCAATTACAAATTTTTACATTTGTGTGATTTTATTCAAATGATGTATCATATTTTAAGAAACCGAAAACCTAATTCCATCAAATTAAATCATTTTTAGAGTACAAATTTGATCATTTGTACTTCTTTTTAATATTTTTATTTGTTGTTTTTTTCAATAAGAATAGATAAATCTTTAGATGCATTTTATTTTGTTCTTTAAATTTATATTAAATCTTTAAGTAAATTTTTAGTATATTAAATCTTTTATTATATTTTCATAAAATTTTAGAGTAGGTGTATTTTATTTTGTTCTTTAGATTTATATTTGATTTTGATTTTGATGTGTTTAAGGTGACCACTTCATGTTATATACTCAGAATGTGTACTTCAAGATATTATTTTTTTGTAAAACTATGAATTACCGTGTATTAATGTAGCCAAGGATCATTGTTCTCATCCATTCATGACAACACCATATTTGCTGTTAGAGATGAGTATTCAATCGTATTTTTTTTTTACATCATTACATCAAACCTACTCCATGACATATTTAAGCGATAAAGATTTAGCTCAACTCAAGTGGAGACAACTTTAATAGAGAAGCTAGAACTACCCATTACTACATGGGTTCGGAAAGAAGTCATGTTCGTATACGGCCCTAACTTTGCATCTATCAGTATTTTTTAGTAGATCTTCTATTTGTGGTTGTTGATAGTTAATGCACGAGTTAGCACAAATGGGAGAGTTATGTTGCTTTTAGCATTACTGATCTATAACAAGAACACACCACTAATGGAGTTGACACTTTCTATGACAATTAAAATAACATAAATAAAATAGCATAAGTAGTACATATGAATAAGAAAAAGAATACATTTAAAAATAATTTGATAATATGTTAAGGAGATTTGGGGTTTAACCGCCATAATAAGTTATGATGGAATCCAATTTTTTCATTAATGCACTTAGTTTGCACAGGTTAAGGTATATACTAGATTTCATATGATTGCAAGCAAATTTATATATAAAAGATCTTTTCTAAGACATTTACATTTTTTATAACAAACATGTTTTGGTGTGTCTTACAACTGACCAAGTATGCAATGACTTTATTATTATTTCATAACACTTAAATTGTATAATTTAAAAGTCACTTTCAATAATAAAAAAATATTTAAAATTTTGGTTTCCAAATATTCTAAACTTTAAAATCTAAAACTCAAAATTCTAATCCTTTTATTATTTCTCAGTAAGAAAACAAGTGCACAAATTCCCAAATATTATTTTTATCATGGATGAGATTAGGGTCAGATTTATAGTCGCATAAAAAGAGACTATGAATGGAAGAGATAGGATGAGGAAAGGAGAGTTCCCCATTGAAGTACTTTAATTACAGCGGTAATAATCAAACAACAATAACATATGAAGTATCATAAGTTCAACTCCACTTAATAAAATAATATAGTTCTCCTATTATAAAGGAAATTTCATTTTAAAGTCAACTTATTGTATCTTTCATCTTTAACTAAAAATCAATATTTCTTTTACTTGTATATATAAAAACACTGTAACAAAAAAAAATTGAGCAATGCTAGTTTTTCTGAATATGTAATCAAACAAATAAGTCTGAAGATTTTTTAAGTGACCTGTATGCGTATATAAGTGGAAGGATAAAAATCATTTTCTAGATGTTAATAAAGATTTTGAAGACCACATTTGATTGTGTTCTATTGATATTTTAAAACAATGATAATAAAAATAATACTGTTTAAACTAAACTTTACTCAGCCTAAAGTCATGCATTTTACTTATTTATTGGTATTTGTATTCTTTAACTAAAGTTATAACTCTAATCATAACAAATGAAAAGAGCTTTTTATTTTTTTCTTAAGTGTATGATAAACCCTATTATTATTGTTATAATTGTTCTGTTAATAGTTAACTGGTTTTATTATTAATTAGTTATTATAATAAAATGTAAAGATTATACTATTTTTTATCATTATTGTGTATGGACACTTTTGTACAGATATCTCTTTTTATTATAACATTTTTATAACTGGTTTCTTGGCAATTATACAACCAAAACAAAATAATATAACATATATCATAAATTCATATTTTTCAAATTTTGATAACTAATTTGATTTTTTATAGATAATATATTTTCAAATTTTAACATTTTAAATATTATAATTGTATCTATTCTTATTAAATTATGTGTTTGTATGGAACTGTATATTAAAATTAAAATTTTATAGTTAATATCTTCTATTTCATATATTGCTAATAATTCATTATTTATTTCTATAAAAGTCATATAAATTTATTTATAAAAAATATCAATCACATTAAACTTAAAATTTATTGAAACAGATTTAACCTGAGAAATCTCATTGGATTATTGAGTAAGTTATTTTAAAATTATGTTATTTAAAAATAAATCATAAATCAACCTATAAAATAATAACTTTTATCTTTTTCTTAATCTCCTTCAAAATAATAACATTCTTCAAAGTTTAAATCAAATTTCACAATCAGATCTTTAAAAGAATTATAAAACAAAAATTAAAATGATAAAAAATATCTAAGATATACTATTTTAAAATGTCATTTATCATCAAATATCTCAAATATATTGTTACCCAGTAACTACCAAATCTCTACAAGATTCTTCAAATCAAAGCTAAATATTTAAAAGATCTTAATTATTAGATTTAAAAAATAGTAATTATATTATTCTATTTTAATAATTTCATTAAATTATTTATTTTTATAATTATCACAATCATTATAAATCTTTAAAATATCTTAATTTTTAGATTTAAGAATAATAATTATGTAACTCCTTTTATAATATTTTTATTAACTATTTATTTTTATCATTATCTTTATAATAATTATCATTAAAAATATTTCATCCAATTATCATTCTTAAAAAACAATAGTTTAATATAATTATCGTTTATTGATTTTAATATAAAAAATATTGATTTTAGTCTTTCAATATTATTTAACTTTTACAAATTTCAAAAGTTTTAAAAATAATCCAAATTATAATTTATTGGTTTAATATCTTTACATTGTTTTTTATTATTTAAATCATATACATAATTCTTATTTTAGAATAACTTAGGAAACAAATTCATTAAAATTACTATAATTTTAATGCATCTTGTCTTATTTACAAGTAGGAGTCTCTTATCACTTTATTCTAAATCGGGACTTTGAATTTGACATAGGTGAGAGCTATCTCTAGGTAGAGAACATGTGGTTTTATCTATGTAAACCCCTACTTAAAATGCTATATTTCATTTTGTATGAACTTCCTGTTACTCAACTTTGAGTCAGATATTCATTTCTTTTTTTTTCTAATATATAATTAAATATATATTGATCTATATTATTTATTATGGGTATTGTAATATGACAGAGGTAGGATAATATCTAGTTTGCTACATTCTTAAATAAAAAATCTTTTGTTCTAACTATTAGCTATAACTTTTGGTTTAGTAATACATACTTGATATCCAACTATTAATATTAGAGTTAAGGTTACAAATTCTATTTTTAGCAAATAATTGTTAAGGGATAGACTATTGAGTTGCATCAATTGTTTTATGACAGAGGTTGATAAACCAAGTCAAAATCAAATCATAGTGCTTGAGTTGTTGCACTCTTACCTCGAAAAAGTTGCACCATGGTTATTCATTATAACTTGCACAATGGTTATTCATTATAGCTTTAATATGACGGTAAATGTCCAATCCAATTATTGGTATCAAAAGCAATGTTTGAAGTTTATTTCGAGTGAAACAATTGTCTATGCATTTTGAATGACTTAAAAACATATGGTTGGCCAGCTAAATTCTATTAACTAAGTATTTTGAATGACAATAGATAAATTATTTACATTAGACTTAACAATGATATGCAAGTCAAGTGTGCATATAAAATACATAGGCATACACATAAGGTCAATAGAAAGAAACCATATAGTAAATCTAAAACAATATAAATTATTAATCTAATTATTGGAAATTTTGAATAATTTGATTGTAAAAAAGATATAGTTATATAGTATAAAACAAGATACCAATAAGAACTACCTGAGATACATCCTTTATTATAGGTATGCAATCTCCATTGTTATATTCACATGGCAGAGTTACTTTCCTCTAAAAAATTTAACTGGGAAAAAACACTTTTTTTTTGTTTTTCTCTAAATAATTTGTTTTAAATTTTTTGAACAAAATTGTAAATATTTGTATTAAGTATCATAATTAAAAAACTATTTTTATTATATTTTAAAATATTACCTTTATTCTTTAAATTTTTATCATCTATTTTAAATATTTAATGAAATTATAATATTTGAAACCTCAAAAGTTCTTCGTTTGTTGTAGATATCTCTATCATAGCAATTGTTGTAGTTCTCTATCTTTGTTTTGTGCAAATTTTTGGTTAATCTTGTTGTAATGGTTGTTTCCATGGGAATAATCATATAAACCACTTCGTCCATCTAATTTGTTTTTCTCATTGGACGTTATTATATTTTCACCAAGAATGAACTATGTGCAATTGATCTTCTTGGATTTTTTTGTGATATTTTTCACCTTCAAGATGGGACATAAATGGTGGAGGATGTTTATTGATGACGAGGATATCATAAGAATTGTGTTGATGACATTGAAAATATGGTAGGTTGTGCATGAAAGAGATGACATGACTTAACACCACAATGAGTGTGAATCTTAGAGTGTGTTCAATTTGGTTAGAATATCCATGGTGGTTTGAATTGTGTCTTATCCCATGTGCATTGATGTAGGAATTGGATGGAAGGTGATGAAAATTGAATTTTTTTAATTTGATACTTATTATATATATATATATGTGTGTGTGTGTATATATATATATGTGTGTGTGTGTGTGTGGTGTTTTATTATGAGGTTTAAAAGAAGTATTTAAACAAAACAAGGAAAAACTGTCTTTTTAAAGTGATGGAAAAAAAGATCGAATGAAACAATGTCATCATGGGAGAATATAATGCACTATATATATAGAAAAAATTGAAGAAAAATATTGCATACTTATTTATGTTTCATCAAATTTTTTGTGCACGCACAAGTATAAAAAGAATTAAAAAAAAGAGGTTTATCTAGCCATATACACCATAAAGTTTAAAAAAAAAATGGTTCATCACATTCTCATATTTTTCTTTTGAGTTCACCAAAGTAATAAGTTTCTAACACCACAAGATAGAATGGAAAATACTTTCTCTTTATTATCCAAGATCATCTTAGATTAATTGTTCTATTTGGACATTGATTTCATTTCTTTTGAAAAAAAAAATTGCTACACAATATTTCATTATCTCTTCCAATCGTTCAACTTGTTTAATATCCACCAAGTTCACTCCGATCCCTATTATATTGTCTCATTAGAATCCCAATTACAAATTTTTGCATTTGTGTGGTTTTATTCAAATTATGTATCATATTTTAAGAAACTGAAAACCTAATTCCATCAAATTAAATCATTTTTAGAGTACAAATTTGATCATTTGTACTCCTTTTTAATATTTTTATTTGTTGTTTTTTTCATTAAGAATAGATAAATCTTTAGATGCATTTTATTTTGTTATTTAAATTTATATTAAATCTTTAAGTAAATTTTTAGTATATTAAATCTTTTATTATATTTTCATAAAATTTCAGAGTAGGTGTATTTTATTTTGTTCTTCAGAATTATATTTGATTTTGATTTTGATGTGTTTAAGGTGACCACTTCATGTTATATACTCGGAATGTGTACTTCAAGATATTATTATTTTGTAAAACTATGAATTAACGTGTATTAATGTAGCCAAGGATCATTGTTCCCATCCATTCATGACAACACCATATTTGTTGTTAGAGATGAGTATTCAATCGTATTTTTTTTACATCATCACATCAAACCTACTCCACGACATATTTAAGCGATAAAGATTTAGCTCAACTCAAGTGGAGACAACTTTAATAAAGAAGCTGGAACTACCCATTACTACATGGGTTCGGAAAGAAGTCATGTTCGTATATGGCCCTAACTTTGCATCTATGAGTATTTTTTAGTAGATCTTCTGTTTGTGGTTGTTGATAGTTAATGCGAGTTAGCGCAAATGGGAGAGTTGTGTTACTTTTAGCATTACTGATCTATAACAAGAAGACACCATTAATGGAGTTGAGACTTTCTATGACAATTAAAATAACATAAATAAAATAGCATAAGTAGTACATATGAATAAGAAAACGAATACACTTAAAAATAATTTGATAATATGTTAAGGGGATTTAGGGTTTGACCCCTCTGCAACCTGCAACCTACAACCTAGACCTTGGAACCTGCAACCTGAAACCTGGAACCTGCAACCTACAACCTGGAGCCTGGAACTTGCAACCTGCAACCTGGAACATGCAACCTGCAACCTGAAACCTGCAACCCGCAACCTGCAACCTGGAGTACATTACGGTTGCAGGTTGCAGTGCGTCAAATAACACTTTGTCTTTGTTTTAATTTGTTTTTCTCTAAATAATTTGTTTTACAATTTTTTGAACAAAATTGTAAATATTTGTATTAAGTATCATAATTAAAAAACTATTATTATTATATTTTAAAATATTACCTTTTATTCTTTAAATTTTTATCATCTATTTTAAATATTTAATGAAATTATAATATTTGAAACCTCAAAAGTTCTTCATTTGTTGTAGATATCTCTATCATAGCAATTATTGTAGTTCTCTATCTTTGTTTTGTGCAAATTTTTGGTTAATCTTGTTGTAATGGTTGTTTCCATGGGGATAATCATGTAAACCACTTCGTCCATCTAATTTTTTTTTCTCATTGAACGTTATTATATTTTCACCAAGAACGAACTATGTGCAATTGATCTTCTTGGCTTTTTTTGGTGATATTTTTCTCCTTCAAGATGAGACGTAAATGGTGGAGGATGTTTATTGATGACGAGGATATCATAAGAATCGTGTTGATGACATTGAAAATATGGTAGGTTGTGCATGAAAGAGATGACATGACTTAACACCACAATGAGTGTGAATCTTAGAGTGTGTTCAATTTGGTTAGAATATCCATGGTGGTTTGAATTGTGTCTTATCCCATGTGCATTGATGTAGGAATTGGATGGAAGGTGATGAAAATTGAATTTTTTTAATTTGATACTTATTATATATGTATATATATATATATATATATATATCTGTGTGTGTGTGTGTGTGTGTATATATATCTGTGTGTGTGTGTGTGGTGTTTTATTATGAGGTTTAAAAAAAGTATTTAACCAAAACAAGGAAAAACTGTCTTTTGAAAGTGATGGAAAAAAAGATCGAATGAAACAATGTCATCATGGGAGAATATAATGCATTATATATATAGAAAAAAGTGAAGAAAAATATCGCATACTTATTTATGTTTCATCAAATTTTTTGTGCACGAAAGTATAAAAAAAAGAGGTTTATCCAGCCATATACACCATAAAGTTTAAAAAAAAAATGGTTCATTACATTCTCATATTTTTCTTTTGAGTTCACCAAAGTAATAAGTTTCTAACACCACAAGATAGAATGGAAAATACTTTCTCAAGTTTATTATCGAAGATCATCTTAGATTAATTGCTCTATTTGGTCATTGATTTCATTTCTTTTGAAAAAAAAATTGCTACACAATATTTCATTATCTCTTCCAATCGTTCAACTTGTTTAATATCCACCAAGTTCACTCTGATCCCTATTATATTGTCTCATTAGAACCCCAATTACAAATTTTTACATTTGTGTGGTTTTATTCAAATGATGTATCATATTTTAAGAAAGCGAAAACCTAATTCCATCAAATTAAATGATTTTTAGAGTACAAATTTGATCATTTGTACTCCTTTTTAATATTTTTATTTGTTGTTTTTTTCATTAAGAATAGATAAATCTTTAGATGCATCTTATTTTGTTCTTTAAATTCATATTAAATCTTTAAGTAAATTTTTAGTATATTAAATCTTTTATTATATTTTCATAAAATTTTAGAGTAGGTGTATTTTATTTTGTTCTTCAGATTTATATTTGATTTTGATTTTGATGTGTTTAAGGTGACCACTTCATGTTATATACTCGGAATGTGTACTTCAAGATATTATTATTTTTTTGTAAAACTATGAGTGCATTAATGTAGCTAAGGATTATTGTTCCCATCCATTCATGGCAACACCATATTTGTTGTTAGAGATGAGTATTTAATCGTATTTTTTTTACATCATCACATCAAACCTACTCCATGACATATTTAAGCGATAAAGATTTAGCTCAACTCAAGTGGAGACAACTTTAATAGAGAAGCTGGAACTACCCAGGGTTCGGAAAGAAGTCATGTTCGTATATGACCCTAACTTTGCATCTATCAGTATTTTTTAGTAGATCTTCTATTTGTGGTTGTTGATAGTTAATGCACGAGTTAGCACAAATGGAAAAGTTGTGTTGCTTTAAGCATTACTGATCTATAACAAGAAGACACCACTAATGGAGTTGACACTTTCTATGACAATTAAAATAGCAAATAAAATAGCATAAGTAGTACATATGAATAAGAAAAAGAATACACTTAAAAATAATTTGATAATATGTTAAGGGGATTTAGGGTTTAACCGCCATAATAAGTTATGATGGAATCCAATTTGTTCATTAATGCACTTAGGTTGCACATTAAGGTATATACTAGAATTAATTAAAATTCATTATAATTTTAGAATAACTTAGGAAACAAATTCATTAAAATTACTATAATTTTAATGCATCTTGTCTTATTTACAGGTAGGAGTCTCTTATCACTTTATTCTAAATCAGGATTTTGAATTTGACATAGGTGAGAGCTATCTCTAGGTAGAGAACATGTGGTTTTATCTATGTAAACCCTTACTTAAAATGTCATATTTCATTTTGTATGAACTTCCTGTTACTCAACTTTCAGTAACATATTCATTTCTTTTTTTATCAAATATATAATTAAATATATATTGATCTATATTATTTATAATGGGTATTGTAATATGATAGAGGTAGGGTAATATCTAGTCTGCTACATTCTTAAATAAAAAATCTTTTGTTCTAACTATTAGCTATAACTTTTGGTTTAGTAATACATACTTGATATCCAACTATTAATATTAGAGTTAAGGTTACAAATTCTATTTTTAGCAAATAATTGTTAAGGGATAGACTATTGAGTTGCATCAATTGTTTTATGACAGAGGTTGATAAACCAAGTCAAAATCAAATCATAGTGCTTGAGTTGTTGCACTCTTACCTCGAAAAAGTTGCACCATGGTTATTCATTATAACTTGCACAATGGTAATATTCATTATAGCTTGAAAGGAGATAATTGAACCGTTTCGGGCTTTTTACAAAACAAGGTTTATATTTAGTTCAGTTTGTTTTACATTTTTAGAGTTTATCGACTTAACTCCAAGCCTTCCTACAACAAAAACCATTACTCCCATGTTTGCCTAAAAGAAAAAAGCAACTTCCATGTCTTTGTGAAAAAAAAAATCCTTAACTAGATGTTTTGAAACTCCTGTTTCAACGTCACAAGATGATTTTTTTTGAGTTTATATTAATCAATATAGAAGTTTTAGGATCGGGGTAGTTATGGTTTGTAAGATTTTTTTTGTAAGAAAAATAGACAAATTTATTATATACTGTACAAATTTATTATATACTATCATTGCTAATGTATGTATATTGAAATATCAAGTGGGCCTATTTTCGTTGGGTCTAGCAATGCGAGCTGGCTCGCCTGCATAGGCCTGCACTATTTTTTATCTGTAAAAAATGGGTCAATCCGTCCTGTTCCGCATAAATTTTGTGCGTCAAATTTTACTGGTCTGTCATAATTTTTGGTTCGCAGTAAATCCACATATCTAATATTTTCTTTGTGTTACATGGTATTGTTATATTTTTTCTGTTTGAATTCATAATGTATTCAATTTCATATTTCACATTATTTGAATATTAAAAAATTTATTTAAATTCATTAGTAATAAATTATTAGTAGTACTTTTAAAAATACCATTGTTAGAAAGTATTTTAACTAGAGAACTTAAATATAAAAATATACATTAATTAATTCATTTTATTTAAGTGAATTTTTATTTAACAAGTAAACATTCACATATTAAAACATAAAAAAACTAATTAAACTAATATTGTATTGTAAATAAAAATTAAAATAATTAAATAAATAAAAAATTTGTTTTGCGGACCAATCTGTTCTGCTCCGTTCATGACCCGTGCGGGCTAAGAGTTATATGAAGTGGACATTAAGGGACCGAACTCAAATACTTAGTTCGTTTCATGTTTTTAATAGTGGACCGACTTGCACAAATTACCCTATTCTGTCATCCTAATGAGAATGGACAAAGACTTAGGCGTATAAAATAAACTCCATAACAAGTTCAGTACAAGTGCCTAATTGTAAATAAAATGTGCACAGAAATAGTGCTTTTGAAAATAATTAATCAATTTTATAAAACAAAAGGTCGTTGATAAAATATAAAAAATTAAAATATTAGAAGAATATTCGTTTTGAGTTTTTACGTAGTTATATGTATAGATGTTATATCTATTGTCAGGCAATAATTGTCCTAGTAAATAGTAAACAATTTATCTCAGTATAGAGATAAACTGAATATCTGACTAAATAGTCATTTTGCTCAGGATGTGGTGGAGAAGTTACAGGAGTTCTTAGTTTTCCTGAAAAGTTATACCCTTGTGGTTACCGTTACCACACACATGGAATTCTGTAAGGGGAAAGATAATGTTAGGCTTGTGAGAGTAATGTTCAACAACTAAAGCAAGTCACTTAGACTTCATGCTATGATTACATAGAGGTTTAACTCTTTCACCTCATTCTTCACTTCATATGATCAAGTCTAGGACTCTTTTAACTATGTAGAAAAAATTTACATACTGTCACCCTAATAAAATACATAACACATGACTCGAGTGGCTGTGGGTTATGCGGAGAGGACTTAAATTGGGCAGCAGTTTCAAATGTTCAACCTATTTTACATTTTCTGTAATGGTTTAGGTCCTTATAATCCGTCTCGCTTTGTCATCCCTACTTATTTTCTAATGTAGTATTTCTTAGTTCAATATTTATCAATATTTTTATGAAATATTTTAATATTTTTGTGTAATTTTTTAAATTAAGATTAGGAAAAGATTTAGAAATTAAAGTTAGAACAAATAATAATTAATAATTTTAAAATTAATTTTAGAAAATAAATTAAAATATTTACTGATAGTAAAATTTTGATATAGAAATCACACTATTAATTAATAAATATAATATTAATAAAAATATATTAATTAAAATACTTTTAAATATAATAATTGATAAATATAATAACCGGTAATAATTCATGCATTAATTATGTAAAATATGAAATAATTTTATTTGGAAAATTTATTTATAAAATATTTATTTAGGAAAATAAAGGTTTGTTTTTGTGATAAAATTAAAATACTTAAAAAGAAAATGAAAATAAAATTTTAAAATTTTATAAAAATGTATTTTGTATATGCATTTAGTAATTAAAATGTTAAAAATTAAATTTCTATTTTTTAAATTTTGTAAACAATAAAAGTAATGTTATCATTGAGAAAAGAAAGTACAATTTATGGAAATTATTGAGATATTATGGTTATAGTTATTTATTATTATTACATATAGTTATTATAGAAAATATTATTTAATTTAATTAGAGGTATGTTTAGTGGTTGCAATTTTGTTTAATTTTTTTGTTTTAATCTATGTAATAGTAACTTGTTTATGTAGTTATATTTGCTATCTTGATCAATAAAAGACAACAAATTTTCTGACATTAAAGTTTATCATGTATCAAGAGCGAGGAAAAAGTTAATTTTCTTTTAGGAAACCATAAGAAATTAGGTTTAATAAATATTTTGGTCTCAATATTTTGTGAGAATTTGCAATGTTTTTTTAGGTTTATTTTTTTTTTCAATTGAGTCCCAAAATGTTATTAAAATCTGTATTTCTTCTGTTAGATTAATGTTAATGACATTAATTATATGAGACGTGACGCATCCAAGTTAACTCGTGGTACTTGAATAATAACAAAAAGGTACGAATATGAACACTACAATATGTGAATTTTTGATAAAAATGATCATATTGACAGATTTTAATAAAATTTGAGACTTACTTGAGAAAAAAAAATGTGGAAAAACATTGCAAATTTTCACAAAATATTGGGACCAAAATGTCTATTAAACCTAAGAAAGTATTACTAAGAATAATGGTAACGAGCAGTCTCATGCACTACCATTAGCCAACAGGAATATCCGGCATCACTCCATCTCAATGGCAACAACTTCTTGGTGTTTTGAATATTTCCAAAACTAAAGATAGTCTTCACGGTAAGAATGATATTCCTTGGATTATCGACATGGGAGTCTCACACCATGTGACAAAATTATCTTGTTTGATAAATGTGAAAAAAATTACAACCATATAGGTGGGATTACCGGATGGGAAGGACCCCTACGAAGGAGGGTAGTGTGATATTGGGTGGTGGTTTGTAGCTTGACAATGTTCTTTTTGTGCCTCAATTAACTTGCAACTTAATTTCTGTATCTCAATTAATTGATGTCTCTAATTGTATCGTTTCAATTTATTAATACATTGTGTGTAATACACTATAGGACAACGAGGAGGATGTTGATTGGAGCAGGTGTGAAGGGACTGATGGACTTTACTTTTTTCATGGTGTCTCGAATGTGCATGCGTTGACGCTTGATAATCATTCCTCAATTGATCTGTGGCATAAACATTTTGGTCACCCATAAAAAAAAGGTGTTAAAATTCATCTCCATTGTAAGTCTGTTTAATAGAAGCAATAATAATAAAACTTGTGATGTTTGTCCTCATGCTAAACAACACAGGATTGTTTTTCAACAAGTGAGCACAATGCATACAGTTTGTTTGAATTAGTTCATTGTGATTTATGGGAACCTTATCGCACTCCTTCATCATGTGGGGTATAATATTACTTAACCTTTTATGATTATTCACGTGCAGTTTGGATTTATTTGTTATACAATAAAACTAAGATTCAGTCTTGGTTTATGAACTTTGTTGCCTTGGTTGATAGACAATTTGGTATGAAAATAAAAAAGTATGAAGTGACAATGGTACCAAATTTAATTGTCTTCGTGATTTTTCTTTAAAAAATTAAATTGTGCTTGAGACATCATGTGTGGGTACTCCACAACAAAATGAAAGAGTTGAAAGAAAACATCAACATATTATGAATATGGCTCAGATACTCAGATTTTAGGGTCATTTAGCAATGCAATTTTGGGGTGAATGTGTGTCAACAACATGTTATTTAATTAATCATGTATTGTCTAGTGTGCTTAATTGTCTAACACCTTATGGAAAGTTATTTGGTACAACCCCTAATTTTGATAACATGAAAATTTTTGGTTGTTTATGTTATGTACATCATCAAAATTTTGATGGGGATAAATTTGCAAGTAGAAGTCGAAAGTGTATATTTGTGGGGTACCCTTATGGAAAAAATGGTAGGAAATTGTATGATATGGAATCCCACGAATACTTTGTCTCTAGAGATGTGAAATTTTATGAACATAAATTTTCATTTGCTATGTCACCGAGACAACACTCTTCACGTTCCCGATATTAATTAATTATGATATTGAGTATGTTGTTAATGATGATATTGGATGGAAGACTTGATGCAACACCTACAAAGGGGGTGCATCCATGGCTTCACAATGAGAAAAACAGTGGGGTTACATGGCAGAGGTTATAATGAAGCTACTATGATAACCAATGAGGAAGTGAGTATAAGTGGTGTGGATGACAAGGTAGTGTCCCCACATGGAGTTGATGGAGCTATTGTGGTAGTCGAAGAGGGAGTAAGTATAAATAGTGTGATGGAGAGGTAGTGTTCCCACACAAAGTTGATGGGGTTGATGTTGTGACAGATGCAAGAAGAAAATACGAAAACCGAATTGGGAAGGGAGATGAGAAACAAGATTCCATCAACAAGATATAAAGATTTTGTCACTCATATCATTTAAAAAGTAAAATCTTTGGAAAGTTCATATGCATGTCTCAAGTATTCCTTACCATATTACTTATTTTGTAAATTGTGAATAATTTTCTGCTATACATAAAAATTTTGTTTCAATTATGACAGCAAGGAAAGAATATTTATAATATTAATGTTTAATTAAAATAAATAATATGGATTTCTTTTATAAATAGAAGTGAATAAATAAGTTGAATACAAAAAGAATAAAATATTTTATTGGTTTCTTGATGTCTTGGAGTTCGAATACACGAATTTTGAATTTTCTAATGGATTTATGTTACGAGACAAGTATGTGTTGTCAACCTAATTGGAAGAACATGCTCACATTTAATATCATGTATAAGATGTCACATTCAATAGCATTAGCAATATATTTGTTTGTGCAATTGACTTCTTTATTGAACAGAAATGTGAGAGTGGTAGATGTTTGATTATAATAAAATGAACAAAAATGCAAAGAAAGAAAAGTGTGGATCCTCATCTTTACCTTTCCATTAAAATAAAAGAAACACGAATTTCTTCCTACCACATTCTTCTTTCATTTATTGTCCAAAGTAGCATAGTATGTCAATGTAATTAATCAATTAATCACTAAAAATCACTTAAAATTAGATTACCAAGAACTAAATTTTAGATTGAATTATATTTTTTAAATAAGATGAGAAAAAATTTAAAAATAAAAATAATTGATAAAATAAATAATTATTAATAGATTGAATTAGTTTTATAAATCGGACTAAATATTTTTTCATTAAAAATAAAAATTTTATATTTAAAATTGATTTAAGAAAAATTTAATAAAATTTAATATATAAATATAGTGATGGATAATAATATTTTAAGAAATATTGTAATAGTTAATAAATGTAATCTTTAATTATTACATTTTAAAAAAAATATTTAGATACTTTTAGGTATGATAAAAGTTATTTTTTAAGTAATTGAAATAGATAATAAAAATTTATATTTTAATAATTAATTTCAAATAATTATTAAATAGATAATTTAAAGTTATAAATAATTAAGAATGTAGAAAATTTAAAATTCAACTTAAAGTTATATAAATAAGAGAATTGAAAATTGGCATTAAATACTTATATTTTAAATAATTTATTTTATATATTTTAAAAAGTAATTTAATTGAAAATATATAAAATTATATATAATTGAAAAAATATTAGTATTTAGTTAAGAATAGTTAAATATTTTATTTATAAATATAAAAATATAATTTAAAATAAATAAATAAATATTTTAATTAATAAATTAAATAAAAATTAATATTTTATTAACATTTTAAATTTATTAATTATTATATTTACAAATATTTCAAACAGCATTAAGTTTACAATTTATAAATATTATAATATTTACAGTTTATCGTTTTTAAATTTTAATTTTAATTTTCCAGATCATTTATAAGATTAAATAATGTACTTAATAATTATTTAAAATTAATCATCATAATATAGAATTTTATTATTTATTTTAGTAACTTAATAAATACTTTTTATCATATATGAAAGCTATTTAAATAATTTTTTTTCAAATTTAATAATTAAACATCAGATTTATTAATTATGTTAATGTTTTAAAAAAATATTATCAATTATTGTGTTTATATATTAATTTTTATTAGTTTTTGTAATAATTCTTAAATATAACAAATTTAATTTTTAATAAAAATATTTAATTCACTTTTTAAAATTAATGCTCAATTTATAATAATTATTTATTTTATAAATTATTTTATATTTTTAATTTATTTTCATCTTATTTTTAAAAACAAAGTTAAAAATAAAATTCAGTCTAATATTTAGTTCTTAGAAAATTTAAATTTAAATATTTTTTAATTCTTAATTAATCAATTATAATAAAGATTTTGACACACTATAATAATATATACTATTAAAAAATATATTACATATTGTGCTACTTATAATAAATAATAGAACAATACAATCATAAAAATTAAATCTACAAAAAATACAAATTACCATATTTACTATTAAAATTCCTACATATAATTATTAAAAATCTTACATATAATTATTAAAAATTTATTATAATTTTTATTAAAAATAATATATAAATTATAATTAATTATGTTATAACATAGTTAATTATATGTTATAATATATAATTAATTATATTAATTAATTATAATTATATTATGTAATAAAATAAAAGTTTTAGAAAAATGTATAAAAAACTTTTTAAATAAAAATTTGATAGTAAAAATAAATTTATATAATAATAATGAATATTAAAATGATAATAACATAGATAAGTTTATATAATATTAATATTAAAATAAAAAATTAATAATTGTAATAAATAGTAATAATATTAAATAAAAATTATTATTATTGTTAAAATATATTTATTTAATAATTAAAATTTAAAAGATAATAAAGTCATTTTGTAGAATTTTTTTAAATTTTTTTTTATTTATTATCTTGATTAAATTATTTTTAAACTTTTATAATATGTATTTTCAAGTATCAGAGGTATCAGATAATTCAAAATTATTTTTTAATTTAGTATTTAAAATGTAGTATAAATATTAATACCAAAAAATACACGAAATATATTGAAATATATTTAAATATTTATTTTTATTTAAGAATAAATTATTAATCACATAATTTTAACTAGTTATTTTAAATTGTTCTATTAATCAAATTACTCTTAAATTTTAACATACTTTTCTTTCTACTATTTTTTTTTAAATCTATTATTTTTTTTCTTTCTCAAATTTATCATTTAAAACAAAGAAAGTGTAAAGTGTAAAGTGTAAGTGATTAAGAATAAACCTGGATTCATGCTTGTATGTCTATGACAAGCATGTGTTGTCAACATATCACTGGAAAGGTTGCTAAGAATACATGTTCTTAGATGAGATGTCACCTATAGCAATATATTTTTAGCACATCTTTCTAAGATAATGTACATTATTAATTAGATTTTGTTAAAAACCATAGAATAACTATAGGTAAAGTAGAAAGTGTGTAAAAATAAAATAGCATTGGTAGTATTTTCTGAGAGAAACAAAATAAATTCACATATTCAATATCCTTTTGTTTACAGTGTTTGCAGTTGCAGGTAGTATTAAAACGATGATAACACTCGTGTCGGTGTTGCCATTACCATTCTCCAATCAACTTCCCAGACAAACCCACAATCCCAATTCGCATCACCGTTTTCCCTCTTCCTTCACTTTCCCCACATCGTTCCCCAACAAAACCATAGTCTTTGGCGTCAATCCCAGCGACTCCAAAGACCCTTCTTTCTTCGACGAAAATGGCGTCGTCAACGACATGGAGGGTTACCTCAACCATCTCTCCCTCGAATACGACTCTGTCTGGGACACCAAACCCACTTGGTTGGTCATCTTCCCCAATTATTTCAATAAAATATTCTTTTAATCCCTAATTTTAGTTTTTTAAAAAGTAAGTATTTTGGACCACGGAATTGTTGTAATTGTACGCTGATATTGGACTTTTGAAAGCATAATTCAACATTGTTTATGGTGTTTAGTGACACTTTATTGTATATCCTTTCTTTTTTCATATGTTTTTCAGGTGTCAACCCTGGACAATAGCGCTCACGGGGGTTGTAGTTATTGCCATTAGTTGGTTAATTTTGAATTCTCTCTTAGTCACTTCGCTTGTATCGTCGCTAATATTTGCATGGTGGTACATTTTCCTCTATTCTTATCCCAAGGTTCGTCAGCATTCTGTTATCTGCATTATTTTTTTTCCTTACTTTTTCTTTTGATTTTCATAACATAGTTCTTTATTTGCTTATTCCAGATTAGGGTATATAACTAGGAGGAAACTCATGTTTGACCATGTTTTTCTGTGAGCATTTCTACTTCTAGGGACAAAAGTAAGACAAAAATGATTAATTGTTTATGAACTTATGGAGAAATTTCTGTTTCTACATGAAATTTTCTATAAATTTTAATTTATGGAGAAACTAATTTCAATTTTTTCTTCGTATTTTCTCTCTTAAAATTGTTTATGAACAAATTCATCTAGACCTTAAATTAGCTTCATGTCAGATGAAGTTTTGTGAATCCCTTGTAAGGGACACTGCATACTTTTTTTAAAACAATTAAAGAAAATTCATTTGATATATGAAAGATATCAATGTAGTATTTCTCATACAATTGAGAGCATTAGTGTATGATAAAAAAAATTAAAAGGCTTGTAACAACTCACACAACTTCTGAAAGTTCCTATATAATTTGCTCTTTAAATATTGCGTTATCATAAAAGCTCTCTGCCTGTTATGGGAGGGAACATGTGATTAGTGTTAGAGTCTCTGAGCTTATGAATCTTCGATTCAGTGGGATTTTGAGATTACCCTAATATTTTTCTTTTGTTGATGGAACAATTTTCATGTCGTTTTACCCACCCATAGATACCTGCCAGATTTTAGACAGGTGTTCGGCTTGCTTGGGGAATGAAGCATCAATTTTGGTTTATGTAGTAATTTGTTCAGGTCTTGTTTCCTTGTTAAAGAATGATGTTGATATAGTTCATGTGTTTCTCGAAACTAGAGAGAATGATATCAGATATATTACCAACAAATTGCCCATGAACCTCTTTGGATGAGTTTTTCCATAAGTTCCTTCTAAAAGAGAAAATAAGAAGAAAAATAGAAATTAGTTTCTATTAAGCTAAAATTAGTTTATGCATGAATTAATTTATAGAAAGTTTCTTGTATAACTTTTCTAATTTTTTAATTTTTAACTTCCACCCAAACTAATTTTAGCTTGTGGAGAAGTTAAATGCATTTTCTTTTCTTATTTTCCTTTGCTAGAAGGACTTATGGAAACACTCTTCAAAACTCACTGCATATTCTACATGGTATTAGCGTTTGCATTTGATAAAGTTATGTGGACTGTGGAGTCTAGTAGTAGGTTCTACTGTGCTTACATTCAGTACCCCTTTTATTTCAGAAGTTATATTCGTCTCTTTTGATATTTAATTATCATTACACTTGAAGTGACTGTATGTGAAGCAAAGCAGTTATTATAGAAGTTGCTTACATAAGCAACTACAGGTTGTTTAAGCATTAAAAAAAAAAAATCAAATTTTCAAGTCAAAATGAGGGTTCTCGGTTTTGGTTGAGAAATAAAATAGAACTCTGATAAAAATAAGTAAATAATTCAGTTGAGTTCTACATTGAAGTGGAAATTAGTAGTTGCTCTAAATTCTGTGATAACAAGACATCTATTAAAAGAGAATTAAGAATATAGATTGAGTTCTTGTATTGAAAATACTCTGGCTTTCCAAATGAGAACATCGTCAAGTAGGCTAAACCTCGTATGAGGCTAGTGTAATTTTCACATGCTCTTGCAGTAGTTTTCAGCAAGATACATATAATATTTCTTGTTTGTTGTCAGGCATATTCAGAGATGATTGCTGAGCGCAGAGAAAGAGTTACAAATGGTGTTGAAGACACATTTGGTCAAAGGAAGAATCAGTGATTTGTATTATTCTTACTCCTGAGTTGTATCCATCTTTTATGCCTTCTCTTTCCTTGCTCTGTGCCTCTGCTTGTATTTGTATATTCAATTACTGAATATTGTACTCGTTGTGGTTTAGGCTTAATTCGTTTTACTGCCAATTGGCTTGAGATAACAGGGATGTACAAGTCTTGACAACTAAAGCTCTGTATAATAAATTTCTGACCTTGTCTTCGCACACTGGACGCGCATGTGTATTAACTTATGATTTGGTTTGATTGAATTAAATTTTAGAATTGTTCCCTCAATCTGGTAAATATCTTTATCTCAGAACTAAGAAGCATTTATCTTTACATAAGCTTCGGTCAGTGCTACGAAGCATTAGTTATTGTTGAAAAAAATGTGTTAGCTTTTGTATTGTACAAAATGTCGTCCAGAATTTATTCAGATTTGTTCAGAGAAACTAATTCAGAATTTAGAAAAGGGATAAGAGAAGGATAATTCGCCAAATAGAAATTTCCCTATTATGTAATGAAAAGTTAAAAGGGAAGGACTCTTCTTTGGTAAAAAATAGTCAAACAATTTCTTGCTGAGTCCGCCATCATAAACGCTCAGTATCATGCCATCAATAAAGTCGAAGGCAAAATGATTTCCAAGCACTTTCGTTTTTTCCCGGACTGCGCAACAGCAGTACTCGGGGGAAAATAGTTGAAAATTACAAACATAGGAACATTATGCGATTAAAGTCATCTCTTTGTAACAAAAAGGAGAATTTTTAAGCAAAATAAATGGTGTTGAAAAGGCACATAGCTTGGTCTTTTACCTCACTCGACATTAGAATGAATATATATATATATATATATATATATATATATAGAGAGAGAGAGAGAGAGAGAGAGAGAGAAAGAGATAGAGATAGAGATAATACCCTATAGTGAGCCATCCGAATTTGGAGTGAAAAAATAAGTTTCGCACATAATTTCCCTCCCCCGGTATGAATACAAAAAGATTCTCAAAATGTTGATGGAAACTTAACCAATTTCTTTCAGGTTGTGAAAGTTAAGCTATCAGCAAGAACTTAGCCTTGTTCAAACGGTCAAAACTCGTGGTATTGTTTTGGGGTGGTGGTTGAAAAGAAAATCAAAATCAAACATTTGAAGCCTGAGCTTAAAGTAAAACGTCAGAACTGAAAGTCCATCAAACTGTCAAAAATCGTGCTATTGTTTCTTGATGATCGTTGAAATTGGAAAACATTTGAAGCTTAGGGTTCAAGTTAAACGTCAAGAGAAAGTCAATGAAAGCTTTATACCGTGTTTTTTATTTTTCATATAAACAGAAATTCCTCGACAGTGATACCACTAAAAAAATTTTGTTCCACGCACCTTTCAGCTCTTAGTAAACCATATGTCTAATGACTAATTTCAGCAAGAAGCAGTTTCTAATTAGATTTAGAAACTGCAAGAAGGTTAAAAGTTCTAATGGAAGGAATATGGAGGGCTAGTGGTATATATACATGCCATTGAATTAAAGAGCAGAAGAATAAAAGAGAAAGTACTAAGCCAAAAAAAGACGAGTTTATGAGTTTCATGTAATCTGATCAGATGATTGCTGAAAACTGTGTGGCTGGCAATACCAGTTTAGCACTCAAGAATAAGATTTAATAACACCCATATATATTGACTACTCATTTCTCCAAGCAAAGAAAATGAGAGAGAATCCAAGACCTTGCAACTGGGAATCCCTGAATTGCTGAGAGTAAGCCCATGTGAGAACAGAAGGATCAGAAACAGATTGGCTTGCCCACATCTTCTCAGTTGAAATGCAAGTTTGGAACATAAAAACTGCATTTCCCATAGCATTTCCAAAGAGCCAATTATGTACATCCCAAAACACTTCCACTGGTAGTCCATCCACCAAAATAGTGTGATTGCCCCGGAACTTCCACTTGAGTTGCTTCACCTGCATCACTGTCTTGCTATCAATTCGGATCACAAGGCATGGATCATTAAGCCCAAGTGTGTCACACTCAATTCTCACATCATGCACTTGACCCTTGTCACAAAACTGAGCCTTTGCACCATAAAACTTCTTCCCAAAAATGTGCTCTCTCTTTGCAATAAAAACAGCTTCAGAGTGAGCACAAGCATAGTCACTATCGATCTTCTTGCATGCCTCCTTTTTCAGATCCCCAAGGAGTAAGACCATCTCTTGGTTGAACATGACAAGCAAGTAAAATCCCTCCAATGGTTCTGGCCCGGAACCAAATTTAGCACAGCTCAAGTCCCAAAGTATATCGATTTTACTAGACTCAACCTCCAAATTCTTTGACCCTTTTCTTTTTGAGAACAACCATGGCTTTATATCAACCTTGCAGAGGCAATGATTACCCAATTCATCTATTCCCACACTCAAGCCTTGCCCCATCAAATTTTTGGTCCAAGAGACAGTAATCAAGCATGAACGGCCTCCTAACTTGCACTGATAGACACAAGTAACAGCATTTTGAGCTCCCCTTGTGGTACTTGAATAGGAGGAATCTACAACCTGAACACCATTTTCTCCAAAGCAAGAAGGAAACTCCTTCATGGCGGCGGCCACAGCAGCAGCAGCAGCTAATTATCTGAACTTGTTTTCTGAAATCTGATCTTTATCGCTTTATGAGCTGGAAAAGATCATGGCCTAAATTCTTCAAGATCAGCTAAGAAACTCTGGATTTTTCACTGAGTCAGTATTTCTTTAGAATGGGGTAACAGAAGAGAGAGAGAGAGAGAGAGAGAGAGAAGTGAGATTTGCTTTAGCTCTTAATTGTACGCCGAACTACTAAAGTAGAAGCCAAAATGTGTGATTTGAGAAATGGAAGGAACAGAAAGGAGGGCTAAGTAAAAGAGAATTTGCTTTTAGCACATGGGTAACAAGGAAAGTGAAGGAATGGATAAAGTATTAAAGCCTGGAATAGAATAGAGAGTTGTACACCAAAAATTAAAAAAAGAAAGAATAGAGTTGGTCAAAGCATCAAGTGTGGCAACTGGGTATGTATCTGCTGAAGAGAGTGGTTTTTGTTTTATACATGCTCTCTCTCTCTCTGTTTCTTTTAAATAAAATAATATAATGATGCCAGCTCAATTTTTCAAAATTATTATTATGTCCCTGCCCAGAAGCAGAGACGATATAAAAACTGTTTAAAATAATTGCCATAAAATAAAATGATTGAAATCATTAGAAATAAACATAATATTTAAGAATGATATTTGATGTATCACTTCATAGTCTCTGTGAGCTGGTATAATTAGAGTGAGTATGAAAAAGAATGAGATTAATTTGATTAAATGATAAAATATATAAATATGAAATGATATATTTAAGCAAGAAAATAACATTATTTAATATGTAATAATTTTTCCATTCTTATTATAGAAAAAACTGAACTATCAAACTAATTGGCAAATATATTGTCAATTTAGTTTTCAAATATTTAGAAAAAGTTTATTCAAAATAACAGGTGAGACTCATGGTGGGTAGCCAAGTCATCATATTTTGCTGGTAAAGTTGCAAGAAAAATATATGAACTTTGTTTTCAGTCATCCATAATTATTTTGATCAAGGACTTTTTGTTAGGGGGAATACCATGTATGAGGATAAAATAATTATTTAATGGTATTCTCTTGAAAAGATGTGAGAATGAGTCAATACAGTATATTTTGGGATCAAGATCAGAGAAGTGAAAGGTATTAATTAAGTGGGCACCTTCTCAATTGAACCATTAATTGAGAACTAAGTATGCATCTCCAGAGTCCACTATCCAACCCCCCAAAACGTGGCTTTTTTTTTCCACAATTAGTGCGAACAACTGTGTTCAGACAACCAAAAGTGATTTTGGCAACAGTTATAACTTATAACTTACTACTTAATCAATTCATGGCAGCAAACAAGGTTAAAAACACTCTTAAGCATTTAAATTTAAACAAACCATTTTATTTTCTTGCATGGATAAATTAAATAAACCATGGTTGCTTCATCAAGAACTGTTAGTAACAATTGTGGTCTATTTTCTTGTTCACTTTAAAGAGGTGGGAGAACAGAGGCAGAGGCTATTTTCTAAGTGTTCCAATGGAAACTGCAGGCTGTTTGACCATCATCTTCAACAATTAATTTCCTGACATAATGTGGATCATCATCTTGATCTTGCCTTAACCAATACAGGGATTAGGTGCCCCACCAAGCAACAGTTAGATTATGGACCAGCCAACTGCTTCAAACTTCAGGCATTGAATTTCTGAGAAATTGTTAAATAGTTCAGACCACCTGTTCATGGTCCCATTTAATACATGCAATATGTATCTGTGTGATACAAATTTTTAATTCACAAAAAATGTTAAAAATCTCACAATATGATTAAAATGCAGTATATATAAGTGATAGGAATATAAGTTCAAACATAACTATAAAGAGATATTGGAGTTATGTGAGAAAAAAAATTATAGATAGGATACAAGCTTTGTTTCTTGAGCTAGTTTTTCAGATTAAATTAAATTTAAATTTAAATTTTAAAAACAATACTTAATTATGTATTATGTGGATTTTTTTTAAACTAGGGATGTTTCTTCTATCATGTAATAATTTTTCTTACCTTCTACTGCTCAATAATTTTTCTCTCCTTAAACAAGGTGTGGAGGAAACGTTACCTAGCTGTCTCAATAATGTTGCAGCTCTCTTGTATTTGACATGGATTTTTGGTTTCATTATTTTTATGAATATTAAATTTAGCCAATAATATTATTAGGTTGAGTTAGTCACTTATTTAAATTTATTTTTTTTATCCCAAATATTATTCAACAGCTGGGAATATAAATACTACACTTAAGTTTCATTTATATATGTTCCATTTTTTATAACCATTGATGTAAAATATCATGGTGACTAATTCTTTAGAGATTTGACTGATTATCTTTAATTAATCTTTTCTATTAACAATCATTCTTTTTTATCTACAATTTTTGAAAGTGAATTCTTGTTTGGAAAACATCGAGACTAATTATTTATTGATATATGATAAGTAGTATATATGATGAGCATCATGATTTTGCAGATTGTATGTGTATATAAACTACCAAAAGTTTTTGCAGGGTAGATGTTGTGCATGACATGTGTTGGTCCTCCCTTTTGCTCCTTTGTTTTGTCCGTTCACTAATGGATAACCATGAAATTATATATATATGAATAGAAGGTTAATGGAGGATTTATATCATCATCATCATCATCCCATCGTATGAATAATAGCTGCAGTAGGATGGACTTTGTGTTACCAGATAGAAACTCTAGACGCACAAACAATTTGGATTCCATGGATTTAGTCACGCATGCATTTATTGAGACCAAAGTCATACGTAGGACTCTTAAGTCAGGATTAGACCGTTCACATTCCATTTTCTTCTTAAATTAAATTGCTGAGGGTTTAATATTTCTTCCTTAATTTTCTTATAATTTTATTTTAGCCCTCTTTCGTGGTTTTATCTATTTTAATATTTTTTTTTCACAAGCATTTTTTTATCTCTCCTTTTTTTCTTCAATTGTCAATAACATGGTAACATTATATATTTTTATGTGTATTTTAATCATTGTTCATGTGATAACATTAATTGATTAATGGTAAAAAATACCATTTATAAAAAAAAATGTGACTGTACATTTGATTCTTTATATAAATATTTATTATAATAAAATATTACGATACTATTTTTAACTAAAAATATTAAAATAAAAAATTTGTGAATTTATTTTTTTATATATTATAAATTTTGTTTATTTTTATTTATTGTGAGTCTCTTTCACACTTGCTATATGTCTTTACTTCTTTTTTCATTAATTTTTTTATAAGTTTTTAGACATCTCAAGGTATCTAATTTTTTTAAAAGCAAATACACCCTTAAAACTATAATTATCAATGAAACATTAGAAGAGATACATCTTCTCTCTATGTGTGATATAGTTTGTATCGATTTGTAATATGAGTTCTAATATCTTAACATGTCATTCACTCTTTCTAGAAATAGGATTATAATATTGTTTAGTGACAAAAAAAATTTTACAAAAATTTTCACAAAAAAGATTTTAGAATTATTAAGGTAATCCTCACACTATTTTCTCTATTTGTAGTGTTTTCAATCCCTTGTAGCTTAAATGTTCATGTCTTTAATGCTAAAGATAAGTTAGATATGAGAAAGTATGCAAATGTTCTTCAATAGGAACACTGGTGTTGGAACTTTCAGTAAGAAGAATAAACATACAATTGATACCATCTTCATATTTGTAATCAATCATTTAGATAGATGATATATATTGCATCTCCCGTTTTCTATGAGAATGAGAAGACCCTTTTCATATAGTTACCCCAACAAGTTATTTCGAAGCTCGAACACATAATATATATCTTGTTTAAGAAAAGTAGTGTCATTAATTACCAATATTATAGTACCTTTTCCAACTAAAAACATAATTTATTTCGAAACAACAAAGATCTTTTTATTCTCTCCCTTAAACTAACTGCAATATGCACTTAATTTATTTCTTTGGAATCAAACATTCCCATTATCTTTCTGGGCTTCTCAAATGCCTTAAGTTTTAATGATTTAGTCATCAAATTTGCAATTTCATTCCACAATGTACAAACTTGACTTCTTCATCCCTTCCAAGATCTCTTAAGAAATGAGAACATACTTTGATATCTTTGCTTCTTCCATTCATTACTACATTTTTTGAAAGTTTAATAATTGATTTATTATCACACATGATTACAGTACTATCTTCTTAAACATGATTTAAGTTTCTCAAAAATCTTCTTATCTACATATATTAATACATAGAAACAACAACAACAACAACAATGAATTATAGTTTAGTAGTTGAGATAGCAACAATTGGTTGCTTTTTTAGACATCTATGATATTGTTCCCGAGCCCAATAAGAAAACATAATCAGATTACTTTTAGAATCTTCTTCAACTCTTGTATAATCAAAATTTGTGAAAGTAAGAAAGTCTTCTTCTCCTCCCTTCTTGCAAAAATCCTAAAGCCAATAGTTTGTTTTAAATACCTTCTTCTAAAATATCCCAATGCAAGTGAGTTGGTTTTGATGTATACCTAAGCTCACACCAAACATTATATTGGGCATTGTAGCTATAAGATACATCCAACCTTCCAACAATTTTCTTAAAATATATGTCTTCCACAAATACACCATTAAATTTGTTAATTTTAAAACCTAGAACAATTAGACTTTTTATATGTTTGCTCTAAAACATTCCATAGTTCTTCAAGATATCAATGATGTATTTTTTTTGACACATGAAAATTCTTTCTACTAGTCTTTGCAAAACTTCAATGCCATGAAAGAATCTCATCTTCCCTACGTTAGTCATGTCAAAAGCTTGCATCATAGACTTCTTAAACTCAATCATCACTAGTATAAATCAAATAATCAACATAAATTTTAATATGTTACCTCCAATATTTCTTTTGATGAACAAGGTTTGCTCATTTAGGCAATAAATCCTTCCTTCATGAAGTGGGACTCTATATGACTGAACCATGCTCTTGTTGTTAGCTTTAGGTTGTCAAAGCTTTATGTAACTTGTATATCTTGTGCGCTTCCCATTTCTTCACATGTCTTTCTAGTTGCTCAATATATACATTCTCATTAATTCTCTACAAAGGAATGTAAATTTGATATCTAACTAAAAATTTTCCCATACTTTGCATGTTGCAAACACCATAATCATTCTTATTGTATCCATGCGTGAAACAAGGGCAAAAACTTTAGGATAATCAACTCTATGTTGTTTGGAGTACCCTTTGTCAAATTGTGCTTTATACTTATCCACCTCACTAAACTCATTCAATTTTGTTTTGAAAGATCATTTCACTCCAATTTTTTTTGCTCCAATTGGCAATTCCATGGGCTCCCAAGTTTTGTTTTTTTTTTCTATTGAGCTTATTTCATTATTAATAACCTTCCTCCATTTCTCATGTTTCAGAACTTCAAGAAACAAAGTTGGATCATCACTCATAATATCTTGTACCACGTAGGTTTCTACTTTTTTCTTAGTTAACCATCACCACTTGCAAATCCTTCCATCCAAGTTGGTATCATCCTTCTTCTTTTAATTGCATTTACATGTGAAATCTCTAAATTATCCCTATCACCACGACCCCTCACATTATTTTCATTCCTAGCATCACTACCCCTCACATTATTTTCATTCTTAGCATCATTATCTCTCATGTTATTCTCACCACTGATAATGTTAATTTTTACCACTTCTTTTAGTCTTTTCACATTAACAAAATCAACTCTTTCTTAAGCTTTTAACTTACTTGGTTCTCTTTTTGATACTTTTTGTAAGTAATTTGCATTTGGTTAATCTTATCTAATTATACTACTAATCCTCATATTTTTTGTCTAACAGTGGTATAGGAAACATTTGAGGTTGAAAGAAGCAAGTTTGGAATCCTAGGGATGGAAAAGGAAGGCCTTAATGGAAAATTAAAGAGAGTTCCTGACGCTGGACGCCCCTGAAGCAGGCCCGGCGCTACATGGACAGGGACCTGATCGGTCACCTGGGGCCGGGCGCCAGGCTCCAGAATTCACCTGGGGCTGGGCGCCACTTTAGTGAGGCCGGGCGCTAGTTGGGCCGAGACCACTTTTGTCTGAGTACGCCGGGCGCGAAATGGAACCCGCCGGGCGCCAACTTGCTCACATGGCACCCTTATGCCTATTTATTCATACTCTTCGAGAGAAAACGGATGCTTGGCAAGAGAACTCAAGTGGAACGCGACTTGGAGCTTCTAGGGCTTCCTTGGAGACCATCTTCCTTCTCTTGGGTTATCATTCTTCTTCCATTACTCATCCTTTATTTTTTGTGCTCTTCATGACAATGAAGAGCTAAAACCCATTTTGTTGGGATTAGATGTAGCCAAACGAACTCTTATGTAATCTCTTTGTTATTTATATATATATGTCTTTCCATTCAATGTTAGTATTTTGTTTCTATGCTTAATGCTTGTTGTGGTTTGATCACCCATAGCTTGATATTTGATTCATTAGGTTTTGAAAATTATCTTTTGTAATCTTGAATTGAAGCAAAATACCTAATGAAACTTGTATCTAGGAATGGAGCTTGATTCATTGGTTGTCTTAAACCCTTATTGTGATGGCAAGTTTTCTTGTTAGGGGATCAAGGAATTGACTCATAATAGGGAAACTTAGGCTCATTCCACTAAGGGATTAGGGTTGAGTAAACTAGTGGGTTGACATTTACATTAAAGTGGAGAGAAGTTGAGTCATTATATGCATGAGAGTGAGTTTTGGTGAAATCTAATCCTAACATTTACATTTCATATCATTTCTTATCTTTATCGCCTTCTAAGTATTTGTGAAAATACCAAAAAGAGTTTTTATTGTTGTTTGCACAATTTTATTTCTTTTAAACACTAAACCAAATTATGGAAATATTCTTTGTCTAATTTAGTTATCAATTGCAATTATTTTCGTGTATTGCACAAGTCCTTTGGGAAACGATACTCGGACTTTCCGAATTATTACTTGAATGATTTGGTGCACTTGCCAAAAAAAGTTAACAAGTTTTTGGCGCCGTTGCCGGGGACTTGTGTTCTAATACAAGGCGATTGTGCATTTATAGCTATTTTAGACATCATTCTTTTATTATTTCTTGTATTCTTTCTTTTTATTGTATATACAATTCATTGGGCTAACTTGTTGTTCTAGTTTCTTTTGTGTTCTTCTGTATGCAAGGTATCATCCGCACAAGGAGAACTGTTTCTTCGAAACCATTGCTTGACGATCCCGAAATAAAAAGGACTAATAGAAGAAACAATAGTGACACAAGGCGACAGAGATTACTAGCTCAACAAGCTGTCTTTCAATCTTCATCTTCTACTACCACTAACACTTAGGATCTTGAATTATCCTTTGAAGAAAAAATGGCTGAAGAGAATCAAAATCGCAGGAGAACCATAGGGGACTCAATTACATACACTAGTCCTAGAAATTTCTCTAGCATTGTGAGGCCCTCTATGAATGAGAAAATCGCAGAAATGAAGCCTGCTCTCTTACAGCTCATCAGTTCTAACCAATTTGCTGGCATGGATCATGAAGACCCACACACTCATCTCTACACTTTCTATGAGTTGTGTGGCTCAGTTGGGATCATGGGAGAGGATGAAGAGGCTTTGTTCTTGAGGTTGTTCCCATTTTCTCTCACTGGAAAGGCTAAGGCTTAGCTACAATCTCAGCCTAACCAAAGTCTAACTAGTTGGAGAGATGTGGAAACTAAATTCTTGTCTCGTTTCTTCCCTCCATCCAAGAACATAGAAGCTAAGGCAGTCATTGATACTTTTGTTCAAGAGGTTGATGAGCCCCTGTGTGAAGCATGGGAAAGATACAAGGCATTGTTGAGGAAGTGTCCCAATCATGGTTTTGAAATAGAGATGCAAGTTCAAACTTTCTGTAATGGATTGCAACCACAAACTAAGATGATTTTGGATGCTTCTTTTGGTGGCTCTGTTTTGTTCAAGACTGCCGAGGAGGCCATCACAATCATTGAATCTATGGCTTCCACATACTTGCGAAGTCAACATGGTAGGACTCAATCACAGAAAAAAGGAGTATTGAAGTTGAATTCTCAATATGCCCTTTTAGCTCAACACAAGCTTCTTTCTCAGCAAATGGAAGTTCTCAATCAACAAATGACCAAGTTGCCTCAGCAATTACATGCCATGCACGCAAATACCTACTCAGCTCAACAACTGATGAGGTGTGATTTTTGTGGAGGTGATCATTCCAATGGGTTTTGTCAAGCTCCTAGTGGTTCCCAAGGTGAAGAAGTTAATTATATGGGAAATCAAGAACATCAAAATTTCTCCAATAACCCTTTCCCAAACTCCTACAATCAAGGGTGGAGAAATACTAATGCTAATTATGGAGGTAGGCAAGAGCATGGAGCATCTAGTAGTAGGCCTCACCAACAACAACAACACCCACCATTGTATGAGAGGACTACCAAATTGGAAGACACACTCCAACAATTCATGCAACTCTCCCTCCAAAATCAAAAGAACACTGATGCTTCAATTAAAAGTTTGGAGGTACAAGTGGGGCAATTAGCAAAACAATTGGCAGACCAACAAGGGAGGTCATTCTCCACCAACACCCAAGTCAATCCTAAGGAGCATTGTAAAGTTGTCATCACAAGAAGTGGAAAGGGGTTAGAGTTAGGTGATGAAGAGAAAATTGTTGATGAAGAGAAAATTGTTGATGATGAGAAAAAGAGTGAAAAAGAAAAAAATATAGAAGAAGAGAAAGTGAATGAGGGGAGTGTGGTAGAAGAAAAAGAAAATAAAGAGAGAGAAAAAGAAAGTGAGAAAATGAAAAAAGAGAAAAAGAAAGAGGTATCTAAGACACCACCAGTGAAGAATCTTCCTTACCCTCATGCTCCTTCAAGAAAAGACAAAGAAAGACAATTTGCTAGATTCCAAGATATTTTCAAGAGGTCTGCAGATCAATATCCCATTTTCAGAGGCCTTAGAGCAAATGCCCACTTATGCAAAGTTCATGAAGGAATTACTATCTAAGAAAAGGAGGTTCGTAGAGGAAGAAACTATTGAATTAGAGGCTGGCTGTAGCGCTATCATTCAAAAATCCTTGCCCTCAAATCCAAGGATCCGGGAAGTTTCACTATCCCAGGTGACCATAGGTGCTTTACCCGTGGGGAAGGCTTTATTGGATTTGGGGGCTAGCATCAACTTAATGCCTTTGGCTATGATGAAAAGAATAGGTGACTTGGAGGCAAGACCTACCAAGATGACATTACAGTTGGCTGACAGATCAATTAAACACCCTCATGGTGTGGTTGAAGATGTCCTCGTCAAGGTGGACAAATTCATGTTCCCTGTGGATTTTGTGGTGATGGACATAGAGGAGGACATAGAGGTTCCCTTGATACTTGGCAGACCTTTCATGAAAACTGCCAGAGTAATTATTGATGTAGATGATGGAAAGCTCAAAGTGAGAGCTCAAGATGATGAGGTGACTTTTAATGTTTTTGAGGGTTCTCAACATTTTAATGGTACAAAGAATTGTCTAAGGATTGATGTGTCAAATGAAGTCCTTCCTGCAACCAAAAAGAAATTTCATACTTCAAATATTCTGGAGAAAGCTTTAAATTGTTGTATTCCACAAGTGCTTGAAGACAAGAAAGAGTCTTCAATGCATGAATTTGTGGAAAATAAACTCAATGCCAATAAGCTCTCCCCATTGTTCAAGGAACAAGAAGTCAAGGTTTTTCATGACACAATTATAATGAAAAATGAACTTAAACTAGGTCAACCAATTATGTTTGGTAGCTCTAAGATGAAACTCATCCCTAGAAGATTAAAGACAAAATGGTCAAGTTTGTGGGAGGTCAAGGATATCAAGATTGATGGAACCGTGGAAATTGAAAGCCCATATTCTAGAAGAACAAAAGTTGTAACCAGGAGAATGTTGAAGCCATATTTGGGTGGTGAAGTGGAGAGACTCACCCCAAAGACCTATTCACCATGATTAAATCATCCGTCAAGCTCATGACGTTAAATAAGCGCTTCCTGGGAGGCAACCCAGAGCTCTAAACCTTTTCTTATTTAGTTTTTCATGTTCACCAATTAAATGTTGTTTTCATGCTTGTTTTCAATGTGGTAGTATAGTTTATTTTATTATTTTGTTTGTTATATTTTTTTTGTTGGTTGCAAGGGTTAAGAGGTTGAAAAGAATAGAAAAGCAAAACGCTGATCTTCCACCGCCCAGCCTCAGTCAACTCACGCCCGGCGCCACATCAGTTTTAAGATTGAATTGAAAAATTTCTGATATGGCGCCCGGCCCCATGTACCTTGCGCCCGGCCCCAGGTGCTTGGCGCCCGGCCCCAGTGCTGCAGTGTCTAAATTTTGGTTTTGGCGCCCGAGATGTTGGGATTTGTGTCCAGTGATTGCTTGTTGTTTTCTTTCATTGTCTTTCATTCCTCTTCATGTTTATAAGCATATATAGACATATTTTGTTGTGAAATTCTCCATTTTACTATGATGATAACTTGACTTGGTGTTGTGTTATTTTTGTTTTAGAATGTCTTCCTCCGTAGTTCCTAATAGGTCTTTGGCTGCACTTACCGAGCATCACTCCTGAGTTTCACGTATCTTCAGTTGAGACGAATGATGCATGTTTGGCCTGGGGCCCAGGCCTCGTTTGCTAGAGGGGGTGGGCATGATGAAAATGAGATTGGAGCTGTTGATGAGGAAGCAAAAGGAGAGAACCACACACCATGATGAGAGTTTGATGGAGATTCTCACTTTTTGCAGGACTTTGTTCTATTTTGTGAAAATAGTCCTGATTTACATTTCTGTCTTTACTTTCTAGTTTTTAAATTTCAGTCTTGATAATTCAGTAGATTGTAGCTAAAACTGTGTGACTTGGCTAGCTTGAAAAATATGATGTAGTTGGTTTCATGATTTCAAGTGAGTTGTGCATGTCATCGATGATTTTCACTTTGTGCTTGCTTACAATTAAAAGTTGTATTTTGCATGGAGATGGTGTTGGTTTTTCTTATATTGATTTTGTGGTTGCTCCCATGTGCTTATGGCGATAATGCATTCATTTGTGTGATCATGATTGATGAGTGCGGCTGACTGTTTGACAACTTTTGGAAAACCAAACAAGTTTAAATATGTGAGATGTCGTGCTTCAGAGTTTACTTTGTTGAGTGCTGCCACTTTTGACTTACAATTGATTTTGCTTGAGTTTCCCTGCTAATTATTCACTTACATGTTTGCATATGAGCAAGGCCATTTTGTTTTTCCTCTATTTTGCATTAATGTTTGAGCCAAATAGCCAACCTTGTTCTTCAAGAATAAAGCCTTTGTGCATTCCTTTGAGCCTTAAAGAGAAATTTTCCCTTCACCTTGAAACCTTAAGTCATATTGAAAAACAATTGACCGCCTTACTTTGAGTTGAGAGAGCAAACATTTCATGATCATTATTGTGATTCAAGTTTGGGGGAAATCATAAAAATTGATGCATTGGGGAATATAAAGAAACATTCAAAGGAGGTTGTAGTTCATGTAGCACAACAATATAAAGTAGTTCTTTTCTTTTCCATTCAAAAAAAAATTGAAAAAAAAAGAAAGTTAACAATAAATTGGGTGTATGATAATATTTGGTTTCATTCTAGTTTTCGGAGGTCAAGTTCATGAGTTGATGTAATTGCTCTCTTTGCTCAAAGCCTTTGCTACCTAGAAAAACCAAACTTTCTTCTTAGCCCGACCACAATATAACCCATAAAAGTCCTTGTGATGTTTGCATGTTTGTGAATAATATTGGCTCTTTTGAAACAAAAGCAAAGTTAAATTGCGTAGAATTAGTGGTGGAAGAGAGATAAACACATATCCTTATACACTAGTGTGCTTGAGTGAGACACTTATTCCAGTGAGGATGACTCAGTTAGTTGATCAATGTATATGGTCGACCATGCTTGTTAGTCTCTCATAAAACTTTTGTCCGCATTCTTATTATTGTTGCAATGTGGGCACCATAATTGAAGCTTGACAGGGAAACAAATCTTCTCCACATAATGATTTGAACAAAAGCATACATGAATGACATCTGAAGTGATTATGTGAACTTGCTTCTTAGTTGTGGTGCCTCTGTTGATTAATTGTCTTGTTATGCCAAGTTACCTTTTGCTTGAGGACAAGCAAAGTTCTAAGTTTGGGGGAGTTGATAATGTTAATTTTTACCACTTCTTTTAGTCTTTTCACATTAACAAAATCAACTCTTTCTTAAGCTTTTAACTTACTTGGTTCTCTTTTTGATACTTTTTGTAAGTAATTTGCATTTGGTTAATCTTATCTAATTATACTACTAATCCCCATATTTTTTGTCTAACAGTGGTATAGGAAACATTTGAGGTTGAAAGAAGCAAGTTTGGAATCCTAGGGATGGAGAAGGAAGGCCTTAATGGAAAATTAAATAGAGTTCCTGACGCTGGACGCCCCTGAAGCAGGCCCGGTGCTACATGGACAGGGACCTGATCGGTCACCTGGGGCCGGACGCCAGTCACCTGAGGCCGGGCGCCAAGCTCCAGAATTCACCTGGGGCTGGGCGCCACTTTAGTGAGGCTGGGCGCCAGTTGGGCCGAGACCACTTTTGTCTGAGTATGCCGGGCGCCAACTTGCTCACATGGCACCCTTATGCCTATTTATTCATACTCTTCGAGAGAAAACGGATGCTTGGCAAGAGAACTCAAGTGGAACGCGACTTGGAGCTTCTAGGGCTTCCTTGGAGACCATCTTCCTTCTCTTGGGTTATCATTCTTCTTCCATTACTCATCCTTTATTTTTTGTGCTCTTCATGACAATGAAGAGCTAAAACCCATTTTGTTGGGATTAGATGTAGCCAAACGAACTCTTATGTAATCTCTTTGTTATTTATATATATATATATATATGTCTTTCCATTCAATGTTAGTATTTTGTTTCTATGCTTAATGCTTGTTGTGGTTTGATCACCCATAGCTTGATATTTGATTCATTAGGTTTTGGAAATTATCTTTTGTAATCTTGAATTGAAGCAAAATACCTAATGAAACTTGTATCTAGGAATGGAGCTTGATTCATTGGTTGTCTTAAACCCTTGTTGTGATGGCAAGTTTTCTTGTTAGGGGATCAAGGAATTGACTCATAATAGGGAAACTTAGGCTCATTCCACTAAGGGATTGGGTTGAGTAAACTAGTGGGTTGGCATTTATATTAAAGTGGAGAGAAGTTGAGTCATTATATGCATGAGAGTGAGTTTTGGTGAAATCTAATCCTAACATTTACATTCCATATCATTTCTTATCTTTATCGCCTTCTAAGTGTTTGTGAAAATACCAAAAAGAGTTTTTATTGTTGTTTGCACAATTTTATTTCTTTTAAACACTAAACCAAATTATGGAAATATTCTTTGTCTAATTTAGTTATCAATTGCAATTATTGTCGTGTATTACACAAGTCCTTTGGGAAACGATACTCGGACTTTCCAAATTATTACTTGAACGATTTGGTGCACTTGCCAAAAAAAGTTAACAACCACCATTATGGAACTCCAAGTCTTCCTTCAAACCCTCACCATCACTCTCACTTCTTGTTATACAAGATCAATTAACATATTCAAGAATCAAAGAATTCCTCTTACTATAATACTTTAATTCCTTATTTGAACAATTAATCAATTCAATTAAACTGGTTATACAAATGAAATATCAATATCATTCAATCTAATTCGTATCTTATTATCAAATCAAGATTCAATCGATTCCTAATATGATTTCTAAAATCAGAAACACAAATTGATATCACAAAGAGCAAATATAAAATTAGAGAGAAGAAGAACAAACTCAAAGTGTTAAATGATCCGCGAAACTGAATTTAGATTGTTGATCTTAATCTCATGAATTAATGTTTAAAGATTACTTCTCTTTAAATGAAGAACACGAAGAGAGAGAAAACAAAAATAAAGAAAAGAGAATAAAAATTGTTTATTGATTTCTTGATTGATGTTTAGGGTACAAAGAGGCTATTTATAAATCATCTAATCTAAAACCCTAATTTGAAACAAAAATAGTGTGGGCTTCAATTAAGACCCTAATCCCAAATTAAAAGGATTCAAGGAAAAACAAGGAAACTCAAGTTGTAAGGGTTTCATTACAAAATTTTAGTAAGTCTATCCAGACCTCTAAAAATAAATAAAAAATAGTTCAAAACTCCAAATCTAGCAAATTTTGTTCAAATTGAAGTCTCAAAAATATAGAATCTAATACACTAAAATTAGCCCAAAATGATATTTACAGGAAAACTTACAGTCAAAACAACGAGCAAATGTCATATTAGCTCTACAAGAAATTCGTTAAATATAAATTAACTTAGAGACTAAAAATAATTAGTCATTATAGTGACTAAATCAGAAACTATTTTATAAACTAAAAATTAATAATATCTAAAATAGTTTTTATTATAAGAGAAACTATATTTTTTTTAGTTGTTGATCTTAAAAAATTATGAAATTAATTTCTACATAATAATGACTAAATTGTTTTTAAATTAGAATCTAAATTAGTTTCTAACATTAGCAACTAAGGTTTAAGCTACTTACTAGATTAAATTCTAAATTAGTCTCTAATTTAATTAATGGTCAATTTCATCATTTTATATGCCAATAATATAATTAATAAAAATAATTTTTTTATAGTATAAAAATACAAAATTAAAACAAATACATAAAATGAATCCAATTTATTACTATAAATATGAAATGAATTAAAAAGTTGAAAACAAAATATATAAAAAATATATATAATATACAATAAAACTATAAAAATATATACAAAATATCAGTTATAATACTCATCCTCGTATTTACCATCAATGTTTTAGATGAATAATACATATTAATCATCCAAACTATTCTAAAGTCTAAGTGATTTTATCTTACATATTTATAGGAGAAAAAATAATAATTACGTTTTTTATAAATTAATATATATGTAGTTTTTATAAAATATTTCTTATTTCACAAAAAATATATAAGCTTATTTTAAATTATAAAAAAAAACATTTTTTTATTTTTTTAGAATATGTTTGGTTTCATTGTAGAAATAATGAAAATTGGTTTTGCTTCCAATCTAACTTAATTTTGTAAAATTATATATAGATGCGTAGTAATTGTTAGGTGAGAGTGTTTTCCTTTAAAATCGCAATTTAATTATAAGGGATAAGAAATAAATTTTGTCTCACGTTAAAAGTTTACACTTAGTTTTATAACAAATTTGTTTTAAAAAAACGTAAACATAGATCACTTTATTTTGAAATTTATTTCATAAAATTAATTTTGCATAGAATCATCAAAGTACACTTGTTTTATTCTATAAATATTTAAAGTATATGTAAGTTCATAGTCAAGGATAATGAATAATCCTAAATATGACGATATAATTTTTTAAAAATATACTAATTTATTATACCTAGTCAATGAAATTAGGGCTTTTTTTTATCTAAGAATTAAGATTGATTAAAAAAACTGAGCTAATCACCAATTGGCAATGGTCACAGAAAAACTGGAAAATGAACAAGATTAATAGCTTAATAGAACAAAGATTTTGCTACAAATAAAAAATAACCACAGTAACCACAGCTAAGCCCCATCAGAATTGAGATTGGGTGGAATCAAAGAATTAAATATGTGGTCTCCATTACTAACTACCCTATTCAAATTATATTCTTTGCTTAATTGGCCTTAAAAATATGTGGCCTTAGCTTAAAACTAAAGATTCCAATAGAAGTTATGAATGTACATCCTCCTAAGAATATTTGCACAGTTCATTTAAGACAAATGGCAATATATTAAAGATTCTATTTGCAAAGCCAACCAACAAAAACAGGGGTGTGGTGGAATGATTAAAGGAGATGGAATAATGGTAAAGTTTATGAGACAAAACATTGCTTAGAAATTCAGGCTAATTTATCCCTTATGTAGTGTCAGTGTTACTGCAAGTGGTGTATCACAGTATCAGAAAAAAAGGTATAGACTTTACAGCATACACTGCCACACAGGTGAACTAGCTTGATGAAAAATTGTCCTTCTGTCTCCCACCTTCTGAGTGATAAGAGCATCTACATACTTACAATCAATTGCTCTCAACAATATCAATCATGGATTTTATGCCTTTTCTTTGATTCCATGGATTTCTGAATTCTTTTGGAGTGTTGTTAGCTATTTTTCCGTCGGAAATTAGTCACCGATCTTTCAGAATATCAAAATTTTTAACTGAGAAATTTATGCTATACATTTTTTTATACACATGAACATAAAATCAAATTTATGATTGCATGTTTAATAGATAGAATTATATATCAAATATATTATAATATGAACAATATTCGTTAATCCAATGATATTTAACCTATTCTTTTTAATTAGTCTTAAGTTTAAATTTTATAAATGAAATTCTAAAGTTTACTTAACAAAAGTTTTCATCAACAAAATCCGTGAATATTTCACATCAATAGTAGGATATGGAAAAAACATTAGTAACATGAATTTGCAAACAGAAATTGACATAGAGACATTTTATCACCAAGTCCTGCCAACCTAAGCTGTCCATGCGACGAAAAGTTTGAAATGCATCGAAATCAGTTGCCAAAAAACTTAGGTCATGGTAACATAAACATGTCATGTGGGTTTTTTTTGGCATCCAAATTCTGCGGAATGTGGTCATGGGTTCTTCACACATGTTGGCACTAAATTATAAAATTGTTTTGTTGCTGTTTCGTGTTGCGTTGAATCTTCTTCTGTACTATTGCGGGCCAAAATTGGTTTCAGTGGAAATAGACGTTCAATTTTTGAAGAGCACGGTAGAGGATCATTGTCGGAAAGAGTGAAATTGAGAAATAACTTGCTTTTGGAGGAAGCAGAAAGCGAAGGCTTTGATTTAATGGTGTGTGAAAATAATGTATCATAGATTTAAAATCATGCTAGCAAACACTGTCAAGCCTTGTGTGCAGGGAAATGATTCTTCTTACGAATTTAACGCTAAGAAAATAGGATTTCTGGGTTGAAGGCAATTTGTTGAGGAAAACTTTAACTTTAATTTGGAAAGAATTGAGAAATTTTGTTGAATGGTTATATATATTTTGCTTTGCTAATCATAAAGAAGACTTAGATGAACATCTATATTGTGAAACCCGTTTAACCAAAAATATTTGTTCGGTGAATTTGAATAAAAATTAGTTCTTGCTCATTAAATTAAATTATGTAAATAGATTATATAAAGAAAAATAAGAGACTTCTTATAGCAGAAATGCGAGCAAGAAGCAGAACACAAATTTCATTAAAATTATTAAAAAAAGTTTAAAAAGGATTAATCTTTTTCATATTATTCATATTCTTCATGAATGTTTGCTTTTTTATTATCACATTTTACTCAAAAAAGTTTGAAAAAGATTAATCTTTTTCAAATTATTCATGATCTTCATGAATGAATTTTGCTCATTTATTATATATTTTGTTAGTTTTTCTTTAGGATTGAATATAACAAACCCATTATCATGTAATCTATTTATAGTTCATTTAAATTTGTTGTATATTAGTAATTCAATTTATATGTTGAATATTTATTATAAGCTTGAAAAATCATAGTTTCTTTTTAGATATAAAATTTATCTAAATAATATTTCTATATTTTCATTTGGATTTAATCACTTAACGAGTTTTAAATGAAATTTAACTCATTTTGTTGATACATATGTTCAGTTTTAAAGCAAATTCTTTTATTAAGTAATCAAGTGATTGATGTTTGGTGATAAACATTAGAATTTAGCTATTAAGGAATCAATTTTATGAATACATTAACATTAATATATGAAAAAAGTTACATGCTAAAAGAAAATAGATATTTAGTTTAAGTTAAAATTTAACTATAACAAGTAAAAGTGAACGTTAGTTAATTAATAATATCTTATTTGTGTCACAAATGCAGTAGATCATAGAACTATAAACATTGTTTCACTTTTAAAAAATCGACTTTAAGCAACATTGAGTTTTGTTACTAAATTTTAAATTAATTTTTAATTTTAAAATTGTATTACATAATCTCATATGTCAAATATCTACTAAATTAGGATTTACATATTAAAATGTTTTAGATATATTTTATAATTTAATTTATATTTCATATTAATGTAATATAATTATGATAAAAAATTATAACATGGTTTATTATATTTTATAATATTATATAATATAATTATAGCAAATATTCCTTTATATAGTTGAGCTAGGAATTTTACATAATTAGGATTAAATTTTTCATTTTGAAATGGATTAATTTAGAAATAATTTTTTCATTGTGAATTATCGGATTAAAAAAATTCTAGGAATGTTATGATCCAGAACATGTTTTATAATTCTGGACGGACGCAGCGTCTAGAGAGAGATGTGGCTCCCAGTAAAGATAGCATAGGTTGAATTGAAGGTGTAAGGAAACACCTCCATGTGATTTGTGGTAAAACTCACCTTCCACTATCAACTCTCACAATTCAATTCACAAAATTACCAAACAAATTAAGGGTCAAGAACTCATGAGCATATATAATCCTCACAAAAACACTAAATAAATTTGTCTTTCAAATCTTTTCCAATGGATAGACATTTTCTCCCATTTTAAACATTTCTCCTCAGTTTTAGAAGAGAAAGCAGTAGTTTGATTGGTCCTTTATGTATCGATTTATATTTGTATTTTCATTTTATATACATTTATTTAATATTTTTTATTTCTCTTTTTTATTATATTATATACCTTATAAATTTATATTTTTACTTTTTTTAGTATGTATAAGATGTAGATCGATCTTTTAGATATTCATCAATAATTTTCTAAAAAAAATATGTAAATTAACTATTTGAATTGAAGACAAAAAGAATCAACTTAAAAAATATATGCAAAAATGATAATTTTTTGGTAGAATAATCTTACTTAGGGAGAAAACGTGGGGCGGGTCGTAAGTCAAAAAAGTGCTTCTTCGTGTGATTTGTAGTATTTTTGTTTTGTATTTCCAAATGCTTTGTAGTATTTTTTTGTTGTATTCCCAAAAATTTCAAGAATATCAAATTTTTTCTGTAAATTTTTCTCGGTTTTCATTTTTTTTAAATATTATTTAGTGACTTCTTGAATTGTGTAATTTAATAATAATTTTTTTATTATATAATCTGAAAGTAAATTTTGTGTAAAATAACTTTTAGACCGTAGAATCTAGAAAAATCATTTGTATAAAAAAAATGTCTTTCTGATTATAGAATCTGAAAAGTCAAGTTTTTGAAAAATTATCTTTTAAATTATAGAATTCAAAAGTAAATTCCAGATTTAGAATAGATTTTCAGATTGTACAATTCGGAAGCCATTTGTATAAGAAAAAATTTGTTTCTCAGATTGTACAATCCAAAAATCATGTTTTAAAAAATTACCTTCTAAATTGTACAATCTAAAAGTTTATGTTGAATCCAGAATTAACTTTTGGATTCTATAATCCAAAATTGACTTTTAGATTCTACAATTTAAAAAATAATTTTTTAAAAACTTGACTTCTAGATTTTATAATCTGAAAGACAAATTTTTTCTAATACAAATGACTTGGAGATTCTATAATCCGAAAGTCATTTTTTACAAAAGACAGTTTTAGTACTTTTTAAATTTTTGAAAGTGCAAGAAGAAATGTGGAGATGCAAGAAGAAGCACTCCGCCAAAAACTATAGGATGGATAGCTCGACCCACATAACCCGTATTTTGTGTAGACCAAAGTGCAGAGTGACATATCCTACGATACACATTATATTTTATTATTAATATTTTATTGTTATATAATATTATATGTATTTATACTTATATATTTTCATTCATTATTTCATTAATATCATATTTATAAATATAATTTTTTTAAAATTTATTTAATGATTTAATTTAATATATCTTTTTCATATTATATTTTCTTAATTATTTGTAGGAAATAATAAATTATTAATTTTTATGTCTTTAAGTATACTGAATCTTTGATTATATATTAAACTTAAATTTAAAATTAAAAAATTAAAAAAAATTCTAAATTATTTTTATTTTTTTAATTTATACAAATCGTCTACATTAGTATGGGACTACATCTTTTAACTTACTACATCTTTTAACTTACAATTCTTATACGAACCAAACCACATCTTTTAATTCCTAATTATTGTGCAAGTCAACCCATCCTAACTATTTTTGACAGACCAAAATGGAATTAACCCGCTTTGCCAGTCTAGACTTACTAACTATTTTCCATGAAAAGTGCGTTTATGATAAACAAATGCAAAAAAAAAAAAAAAAATCAGTGTACCACGAGAAGGCCGTTGCAACGGTTGCATTTTGCAAGTTTTAGATTTTAGAAACCCTTTCCCATCCAGTGTTAGATTTTAGAAGAACTTGGTCGTGATTGGGTTGGAAATTTAAATATAAATTTAAGTTTTATATTGGATAAAAATAAATTAATTAAGTAATTTATAAAAAAAATCCATAAATTTATTGATTTAAAACTTTGAGTTAGAAATGATATGACATCCTTTATTTTAATTGTCTTGTGCTTTATTGATATCATATTCTTAAAATATTTTCCTATGAAAACCTAATAAATTATTTAGATTCAGATTGTAAAATTCTATAATATAAAATTAAAAAGAGAAATTTAACAAATTCAGAAATGAAAAGAGTAATCTAGATTATACAATCCACCTCTTCTGTATTATTCAATCTAAAAGTTAAGTAATATTAACAAATAAATAATTCCAGACTTTATATTATAGAATATAATCCTCAAATTTTTAACTTTGCGCTTTGCCATTTTGCATAAAGACATATGTTTGACATTTTGTATATCCATGAAGGTGTAAAAGAAAATAGGAGCGTATAGAAAGAAATAGCCCAATAATCCCACTCTAAAGCCCATTTAGTTAGGTATAGAACTTCAGTGCTATACCCATAAAAAATAAATTGAAATGGACAATGTTGATGTTGTTAGAGTCTGAATAATGCATTGATGTTTATTTATATAATAGATAAAACTAAAAAAAATCTATTTAATATGTTAAATTTAGTTAGGTATACAAAATATTTTCAGTAATAGGAAATGTTTAATATAATGGGTAAATTATTACAAAAATAAGTGAATAACTAATCAAATGCATGTAATTTTCTCATCAATTACAAAATCCAATAACTTAATAAGATTTAAATACCATATTTTTAACATGCAAACAATTTTTTTATATAGAGTTTTTAACGTTCAAATCATAAGTGTTTCTTCAAATGATAAAATGTCAATTTTTTTGGGTGGTATTCTGGAATTTATTGGTTTATGTACTAAATTTGTTGCTTAAGCGAAAAGTTGATAGCCTAGGCAATAAGAAAATGTTCAAAGTTCAAATTAAATTTTTCTCACTTAAAATTGGATTTATATAAATGATGTTAGCTCGGTTATAAGTGATATAATGGTAGTTCAAACAATATTATTATGAATCTTCTTCTATTTATGAAAAATTGATCACATAAGAGACATATTTTTTGTTGTTATAATATGATATGTTGATATACTATTTTTATTTATTTTATATGCTGTAGAAAAACAATAGTAAAATCATAAAGTGTAATTGAGGGATATTAAATTAGATTATTTAATGAGATTTTCAAATTCTAATAATACATCAAATGAAATAAACAAGAGTAGTATATGATAAAAGTCAACAAATATTTGTAATATTAAATTAAAAAATTCATTTATACTTAATTAAATATATAAAAAATCACATTGCTATAAGAAATTGCTAGATAAAATATATATCTGAATGAGTAATTTTTTAGAGAAACCAAATATTAATACATATGAATATGAACTTAATACTAGTATTAGTATTATAGAAGTTAATTATTATATAAAAATTAAAAAATCTGAAAGAAAAGGTAAAAAAAATCATTTCATCTATTTCTTTATCTCTCTCAATTGTAAAATAATATTCATTTTTATTTTTTTATTTAGAATTCTAATAACATATTTGTTAATTTTTTTTCCTGTTATACTCTTAATATTCACAATAAATTTTAAATAATTTATACATATATTTATAGCGTTAGAAAGAGAAAATTTGGTAAAATAGGAAATTAAAAAACTATTTTATTACAATGAAGAAAAATTATTATATTTATTAATTAATATAAAGATTAAAAGTAATATAAAACAGAAAATAAAAATGTTTGTTCGACATACCTGTCTTAAATATTTAAATATCCCTAATTCCCAATGTGATTATTTAAACGATGCCATTGAAAAAGAAATGTATAAAAACGCTATTTTTTCTTATTAAATTATTTTTTAATAGCAAAAAGTACCATATAACAAAAAAAAAGAAGAAACAAATGTTGTTTGATGACATGCATGGAACAATTTAGGGGATGTCAAATTCATCATCATGTCTACCAACCATTTTATAAATATTGGATTAGTTAAATTCTGATTACCTCTTCAATTCATTTCCGAAAAAACAAATTGGTTTAATTAAATACTCAATTTTTTTCTATTCTTTATCTATCTACTTTGTTATTTGATTTTTTTTTTAAATACTCTTTATTTTATTTTTGTTCTTAATTTGATGACATAATTTTTATTTTTGTTTTTCAACTCCAACTTGTTTCTTCATTCTTTAATAAATCTCTTCCATCTTGTTTCCTATTCAAAACAAGTTATGGAGCGAGTTTAAAACAAGAAAACGGAAATAACCGTCACACTATACCCAAAAAAAATTTAATAAAACCTCAATTAAAAATACTTAAATTTATAAAATAATTAAAATTTAATTCAATCCAAAAGATATTAAATGTTCTAGATATATTTATGATATAACATTATAATAACTTCACTAAATTATAAATATAAACTAATTTAAAGATAAAAATAATTAATCATTATTTTGATTAAATTAAAAATAATTTTTATTAATATTTAAAATAATTTTTATTATAATAAAAACTATATTTTTTTTATTTACTTTAAAGAATTATGAAATTGATTTTAAAAAAATTATGAAATTAACTTTTATATAATAATAATTAATTTATTTTGTAAAGAATTTAAATTTATTTTTAATATTAACTATTAAGATTTTAATTACTTACTAAATTCAATTTTATATTAATTTTTAATTTAATTAATAATTCATTTTATCATTTTATAAACCATTAATATGGTTGATAAAAATATTTTTTTAGTATAAAATATTTTCTTTATCACTTGGTATATATAAATAGAGAATTCGTTTAGTATTTTAGTAATTTCCTTATAAAATATAATAACTTAAAATGTTAACCATATATTATTAACACACTTTTTGCTACATGATTCTTTTAATTATGTCAATTTGATCATACGAGTCCCTTTCAATAACGAACGAAACTTACATAACTCAATAAATCTTAAATGAATTTTCTCAAACAACAAAGCGAGTACTTATTGAATAATATATACCTTTCTCTGTTCATAGTGTTTATGGAAAAACAAAAATGATTAAAATTGCATGGTTTATTGAATTATCATGGTTTCCTTTGAGGAGTGGTGAAATGGACTAATAGGTGGAAAACTATGATGTACTTATTATTAGATGCCACTTTCCTATCAAATTGTTGGTCTTCTAGAGCCTTTCATATTTTACCAAAGTCAGACACCTAACCTTATAACATCACAACCACACTAACTAATATAACACCCCAACCACACTTCATATTTCTCATTATTTTTTTATCTTCTTCAATTCAATCTCTCTATTTAATAAAAGATTCAATCAAATTCCTCAATTTTAAAAATACAATAAATCACATCCCTCAACTTTGGAAAATGCAACCATTTAACCCTTCATAAATACATTGTTAATTTTATAAATTATAAATATTATTCATAAACTAATATTATCAATATTTTTTATTAATACTTTTCTTACTAAATAGATGGAAGTGATTACATTATTATATTTTCCAAATTAAAGGACTTATGGAACATTTTATCAATAATAGAACTAAATCAAATATAAATAAATAAATAAATAAATAATAAGATTAAACAGATAATTAGGCTTCTTTTGAATTCATACCATACACAATAATGGTGTTTCAAATAGCGAAAATTATTTATTCTAAATGGTCTAGTAATTACATAATCTACATGGTAACCTAAATCCGTACATTAATTAAGAAAAATAATAAAAATTGGAGACGGTTTCTTTCACGTTGTTGATTAAGTTTGACAGGTTAATTGCAGTTTTTTTGGGAAAATGTGCATACTTTTAGGTACTTATTATTATGGAAAATAATTAATATATATTTAAAATTTCTATTTATATCTAATACATATCTAAAAAAATTATAAATTTATAAAATATATGATATAACAAGATACATTAAAAAAATAAATATTAAAGAAATATATATGAAATAAAAAAGTATGTTACTACATTAACATAACTTTGTGGATTTGTGTAAACTTTCACTAAGACACCAAAGAATGTGTGCTGTCTTTGCTGAATCTGATTAACTTTGAAACTGCTCATCAGTTTTATTTTTCTAGTATTATGTTTACAGTCCTAACTCAAAACTGTGATTAATTAATTAGTAATTACCAGTTCGAGGCATGCATAGAGGATAAGAATGAAGAATACGTATAAAGTGATGTAGCTTTGAGCACATTGATTTGGAGGGTTAATTTTCCCTTTGAGCAACCAAACTTATGTTGTATCTTGTCAACAACATCATTCAAATGAGAACACAACAGTCTCCAATAGAAGAAAACCCACCGAATGCGTAGAAATCAACAAAGAAAAAATATATTTTGACACCCATATAATATAAAAAAAACTCTAACCATATAATTCATTTTAATAATATAATAATATTTTAATTTTTTATTAAAATTTTAGAAAAACATAATTAAAATTTTAATTGTGAAATAGATGTAATTTTTAATAGAGTATCAAGATATCATCCTGCATTAAAAAGAGGGCTATAAAATAGTAAAGAATCTTTAACTTGACATGTAAGTTTATATACGTAAGTAGGATAGTTTGAAAGCGTGAATACCCAGATAAAGGGTTACTTTATAGGTTATACACACATGGGTTTGGCTTCTCCCACGAGAGAAAATGTGTGACAAAGACATAGTACCCATCGAGGGGGCATGTTTTTCTTGCATGATTGCACTGAAAAGGAATTTGGTGAATTTCAGGAGAAGCAGTAGCATTGAAGTCACTATGCTGCAAGCAACCCCTCTTCTTAAAACTGGTCTCATTTTCTTCCAATCTTTCACCAACTATGACCCTAAAGTAACACACATCACCCAATGGGATGGCTTCAGTCCCTTCTCTGCCCTCTGAAGAAGCTCTGGGATCGGCTTCATTCAGGCCACAAAAAGAGTAAGCATGCATTTTCTGTCTTCAATTCTAGACACATCTTTGAGTTATGCAATTGAGTTAACAATTTCTATCCTCTTTGTTCTTGAACATTGTCATAGATTCGTATCATTAATCTTTATGTTATGAAAATGATGATAGTATAAGCCTTTTGTTCTTTAACACAGGGAGAGGAATATACATTCTGTATAAGGATGTGAAGTCTTGCCCTTGCGAAGATGTTCATGTTCTTTGGTCAATATTGGTTGAATCAGGGGCTGCACCTGCTTCTTTGCCATCAAAATGATTCAGTCTCTAATTTACATTACACCAAGTAAATGTTTATATAGTTAATTTCATTTAAGGTATATATAATAATGTAAATGTACAGCATTTTAAATGCACGATTTCTATATCGTGGTTTTATACTTGTATTTCTATAGATTCTCATTTGAAAAGTGTTTCGCACCTTATAACAGTGGCTGAACGAGTTGTAAATTGCTCGTCGCCTTATAAAAGTTAAGAGTTGTGACTAATTTTCACAGTTGCAAATATGATTTTTTTCTTTTATGTTCTTTAAATTATGATAAAAAAGTTAAAAGAGAGATAAGGAAAAAGAAAGATAAAAAATTAATAAAAACAAAGATAACTAGGGTGAGAAGAAATGAAAAGAAATAATTTTTTTATTATAATATTATATTATTTGAACTTTTATTATTTTATTTCTTTATTTTTTTATTATATTTATAAAATGTATGAAAATAAAAAATACACCTTATAATACATTATGTACACAATTATATAACTTTCATCCATAATGAATCATAAGATTATTTTTTTACTTGGTTTATGAAAAAAATAATTACATTTATCGCCTTCTGTTTTTCAACTTTTCTCTTCTTTCTATCAAACGAAAGTCGCGTCTCCCTTAGTTTCTTTCTTCGGAACCCTAGTTTCGTGTCATCCAAAAGGAACCCTAAAGAGTCAAATATGATCAATGACCATGCCGCAATAGAGAGAAAATTTTGGGCACAAGAGTTAGGTGAGAGTCCAACTTAATATGGCTAAATCAAAGTAAAAGATTGATAAAAGAAAATGGATTCCCTTTTCTTGGTTTGGTTGAGCTCCGTTTTCAAAAAACATAATTTTTATAATATTATTATACTTTTTTTTCCTTAAATAAACTCAAGTAAAATATTAAAATCTGACAGTTACCAAGAGAGAAAATTTAATATAATTTTTATATATTGGTATAAAAAAAATAAAATATTTACTAAAGTAATTATTTCTTTGAAATAAGAAACATAACTTGATTAGATTAAAAAGAAAAAAAAAATACAGATAAAAGTGTTATTTGAAAAGGTTTAAATAACAATACAAATTTCATGATAATTCTTGTGAATTGTACGATAATCATGTAATTACTTAATTCAATAGTCTTATATATAAATAATTATACATTAAAAATATACCAAAAAATTATTTGCTTATAAATAGATTATAATTTTTAGGAATTTAGAATAGATTATAAATTTTAGAAATTTAAAATGGATTTTATCATTTTTTCAATTAACATGTAAATACTTACGTAAGAAACCTTGTGTAAAGATTATCACGCCAAATATTTAATTTCTTAAAATGATTTGTATTACAATAAACGTAATTCAATTTTTCAAAGTTTGGTTAGAAGTTTAATTTTATTTAGACAAAAACTATACCAATGATCAAACTAAACATATATCTAACCAAATATATTTGTTTCCTTCAAGCGAAAGAAGACAGACATGTCCTTCACTGTTTTACAAAAGAGGAATTTCTTAATATCAATATAGGAACATATTCACCGTTCTCAACTGGTGAACAACCAAAAGCATTATTGTTTACTATTACAGAAAAAAAATGCCATATATAGTTGAATATTGAATTTATCTCCAGTATATTTTGTCCAATCTTTTAAACAATGCAAAATGTAATTAAAGTGAGTATCAATAGTACTCTAACATAATGCAACGATTACAAACACATAAAAATAATTCTATCTTTAGCCATAGAATAATTCTAATCTTTTAATGAAAGCTTATCATAAGTTTATGCTAACATTTTAAATTTTAGGTTAAATAATTTTTCACTATCTTTAAAATAAGTTTTTTATTAGTCTTTTTATATTTAACATTTAATAAAAATGTTAATTTAATCTTGATAAATATTTTCTTACTATTAAATTAATAGTGTTAATATGTTTTTATAACAAAACAAATAATATTAATAAAGTATTTGGAGTTCCCAACCCATATATATCAAAAGAATAAAAAAGCAATATTTACACACTTAGTTTTATACATCAATCGACTCTCTCATACCATTCTATAGCAAATTACTTCTATGTTAGTCTTCATTTAACACATGCTATTGTTAAGCTCAAAAGTAAAAACATAATCATAATATATTAATTTTGATAGTGACATATGTAAAAACATACACTTTTTTTTAGAAATGTCAATTTTAATATAAGTCAATTTTAGAAGAATAAAAAACTTATTTAAGTCTCTTTTATTACATAAAACTAATATCAAGAAATGTAATTTTTGTCGTCTATGAAAAATTCTTTGATATATTGCATTTTTGTAGTGAACGTTAAACAATATTTTACAGTCAAAGATAGGTTAGACAAGCTTATCCTAACCAAATTGGACAGCTCTTTTAACACAATTAAAAAATGATAAGAGAAAAAATATAAATAATGTGATTAAAATAGAGTTATAAAATAGAATACTTCTTGTTATATATATATATATAACTATAATAAATGAAAATACAATAAATGATGTAGAAAAAAATTAAAAAGGGTTATAAAATTAAAGACTATATATAATTAAGCTAGAAGTTACTACTTTTATACCCAAGTAATATGGATGGACAGTTGATGAGTAATCATTTTGAGATTGATTACATAATCTACATGATATCTTATGAATTTGTGGTATCATAGTTAGAAAACTAGACATGTAAAGGATTAAAATATCTTTTCGTATTCTTATTAATTCATTTTTTTTCTGCTGAAAAAAATCATTTTATACACACAACACAACGCAAACAAAATGGTAAAATTGCATGTTCATTTATGCTTATCCCATGTTTCTTCTGTCATGCATGAGTTACCATTTTGTGATCCACATAATAAACCTTCCAACGAGAGGTACACAGGAGAGTGAAGAGTCATATGCAATGAGCTGATAAAAAAAGACTTGAAGGAAGTGAATTTGAATTTGAGGAAGAGATTCGTTTTGATTTAGATTTTTCTTAATGAAGAAATTTATGTTTAACTCAACCACTTGTTTATAAAGTTTACGATCCATTTACAACCTATGATATTATCATATAGTTAATATAAAATCTTCATGAGTTTTTAAAAATGATGCAGCCCATTGATTCTATGAGTCATTTTGCTTTTATAAGTGTGGATTTTGGAGAAGAAGAATAACATCACATGGAGGCTTGTGTGATTTGATACATAGAAATTTGTATTTTGTTCAATAATAAAGATTCTAATATTAGTGATAGTGTAATGTACTTGATTAAACTTACGTCTTGAACATTTGTCTTCTAATTTTTTCTGTTCTTTGTATAAGACACATCCTTTGAATAATGTCATACAAAGAATATTTGACTGGTTTGATATTTCTTAGTACTTTTGCAGGTTATATTTTCGTTGGTTTCTGATTGCTATTGATGATAAATGTGGGACATCTAACTAGCTGGTTTCATATGTTTATGTAAAATTTCTAATGTCTATATGCTTATTTCTAAAAGTTCTCTTTATTGCAATTATTAAATAAGAAATATACTTTTCTTACAAAATTAAATACATATATAATAGTATTTTCTTAAGATTAATATATATAAATGACTAGAATAGTCAGACACGTCTAAATATAATCTCATTTTTAGAAGGTTATAAAACTAATTTTGCTCATAATAAACTCAACTCTCGTATATTCTGAACAAACAAAGTTTTATGGTATAAAAGAAACTCTCATATATTCTAAACAAACATATTTTATGATCTAAAATAAGATAATATTTTAATGAAAATTTTGTTTTGATCTTTGTTTATCCAATCAACGTTTAGTTGTTTATCTCTTTAAAAATATGATAACAAACCTATTTATTCGATTTTCACATCTCTTATATCTATTTTTCAAAAACCAAGCAATACAAATTATTATTAGACAAACATATAATATATCTTCTTTCTCTTAAAAATTTGATATTATTTATTATGAAAAAAAAAAGAAAATAGTCAATGGTAAATAACTATAATGAATGATACCATTAAATTTCATAAATTAATGAAATTGATTAAACAAATATTTACAAGTATTGTCATCAATAAAAGTAAACAATATGTAAAACCAAAAGGGATAATGGTACATAAAAGACCCTAAATACTATAATGAACTATAAAAAGGAGACAAAACTTGTTTATTAAGATGGACGAAGATACTAAAGTCAAGTGACTCTCATCCAATATTAATCATCTAACCTAATCTTTGATCCTACAAGGTAACACTATTTTTAGTGAAGGTGAGAATAATATCATGTGATTGGGACAATCAAGCAACATAGTAAATTAAAAAGAAAATTGTGGATATAAAAAATAAAGTCAACAATAAGGAATGTGAGAGATTTAGTAGTACCAATGTTGCAAGCTTGTGTATGTTGAGCCATTGACAACAATTATAGAAGACAAATTAACAATTTTAGTGAAGAAGGAAAAGAGAATAATTACCATATATATGATCAATTGTACCAAAGTCAATAACTCAAGAACCAAGAAAAGGCGATTGAGAGAGACAAACATATGAATTACTAGTGGGTACCATTAAAGTAGGGTTATTAGTGGATTAGTGTGTCTCACATCATTTGATAAAGTCTTCAAATGTTACTAAAAATGAATCATCCGAGAATATAGGAGCAACGTGTGACTTAGTAATGGAAGTGGAATAGTTAGACCATTTGTCTTCTCAATGCTAACAATATGGTTAGAAAAGATGGGAGAATTTATTTTGGAGATTGATGTGTTATTAGAATACATTTTTTTTTTCTTGAAAAGTTAGTGGAAAAAAGAATCTTAGGATGGGGTGTAAGAATAGTGAAAGTGAACTTGGGAGAAAGATTCACAAAAAAAATACTCCAGAGACACTAGGTTTACTGGACCAACACGGTTTTGAAAAAGGATGTGATACCATCTTAAAAAAATGGAATTTAAGTTTAACTTAATCTTACGACGTGGTAAGGTAAATTTTTCACTCGTCTATATATGATAATCATTAGTGAATATGTGATCTCAGCCATACCCTTCACATTGAGGACTTTTAGCATAGGAATATAAGGGATAATGATATCAAGTGACACAATATGTTCAACTAATCTTAGTAGAATAAATCCTTGATAAATTGTGATATTATGTTAAAGTTTATGGAAGAGAAAAACATTAAGCTAAAATTGTGTTTATGAGATAACACACATGCTTTATTAATGTAGAAATAAATGAATCAATATAATAAATATAAAAGATTTGATATTCTTTAATAACAAAGACGTATTACAAGAATAAATAAAAATATTCTTAAAAATAGATATATAATCTAGATACTCTTAATTATATAGGATAAACTCCTTATTTTAATATTCTTCATTATATAGGATCAACTCTTTATTTTTATAATTATAACTATTTATATATGCTTTAATATGATTAGTCTATATGATACATATCTTATCTTATGCTTCATAAGTTGTTCATATCTTCTTCTAATATTTATAAGTTCACACTATATCTTATGCTTCATAAGTTGTTTATATCTTCTTCTAATATTTATAAATTCACACTTTGATCACATGCTTTCTATTTATTCTGATTTAATGTGATATTTGTTATGATCACATATTAAATCTTTATCTAATACATTATTTTAGCTTTAATATTGAGAAACATAGACTATAGTTCACAAAAATTCTCTTTTAAAAAAAAATAAGATGGTTACTTTGTCTAATTATTTTTGAATTATGATATCTTTTTTTAAAATAAAATCAAACAAGCAACTAATAAACCATTTCAAACTTGTTTCATTTTGACAAAAACTAATACTGTATGTCATAATAAAAAAATTGTTAAACCCAATATGATCTTATTATGACACGATTTAATAATCTTATCATTGTTTAACCTAAGACAATCTACACTACTACAAAATTAGCAATTAACGTCGTCATTTTACGTCAGTTGTAGAAGTCAAAACATTCTACGTCGGTTATAGGTTACAACCGACGTAGAAACCCCTTTATAACCTATTTCCCCCTTTCCTTCCTCACTTTTCGTTCTGTCTTCGAATTCGAGCTCGCGATCTCCGTTCTTCGTTTTCCCTGCCGTCGCCGTGAACGCCCTTCCTTCCCGAAGAAGGTCCGTGCCGCCGCCGCCGCAAAGAAGGTCCGTGCCGCCGCCGCCGCGAAGCTCCTGCTGCAAAAGGGTCGTGCCAACAAAGACATTCGAAACGCGCAAGGAAGAACCGCCTATGACGTCGTAGTGGAGAACGGCCACGCGTGCCTCTTCGACGCCCTGAGTTTGGGCGACAAGCTGTGCGCGGCCGCCGCAAAGAAAGGCGAAGTGAGAAACATCAGAAGCTTCTGGAGAACGGCGCGGACCTCAACGGGAGGGACCAGCACGGTTGGACGGCGCCGCATCGAGCCTCGTTCAAAGGGCGAATTGACGTAGTAAAGGTTCTGGTGGAGAGAGGTGTGGAGGTGGACGCGAAGGACCAAGAGGGGTACACGACACTGCACTGTGCGGCGGAGGCGGGGCACGCCGACGTGACGAAGCTTTTGGTGAAGAAAGGTGCAGGTGTTGAGGCGAGAACTAGGAAGGGTGTAAGCGCATTGTAGATAACAGAGTCATTGCACTATGCGGGGATCACGAGGGTTCTTGTAAACGGTGGGGCAAGTAGGGAAAATTGTGATCAAGTTGCTGCATTTGGTGGAATTGCGTTTGGTAGTACGATAAGGGAAGGTGGGGGTGTTGTGAAGAAGAGGAGGGGCGGTGACAGAGGTAATAGCAGAGTGTTGAATAATGGTGCTGGCTTTGTTCGTTCAGTGGCTCTAGCTGTGCTCTGATGACAGAGATGCTCTGTATTTACATGTTTTACTCCTCTTAGGTCTTCTTTGCCAAAGGTGAAAAGGCTATAGATACAACTCTTAAAGCTGATATCATCATTCTAAACACGACTGTTGCTGGGAAGTGGCTGGATGCAGTTTTCAAGAAAAAAGTTGCACGTGTTCTTCCAAAGGTTTTATGGTGGATTCATGAAATGCGAGGGCATTATTTCAAAGTGGAATATGTTAAGCACCTCCCTTTTGTTGCAGGTGCCATGATTGATTCACATACAACTGCAGAATACTGGAAGAATAGGACTAGGGAGCGTTTAAAGTATGCTTCTGACATCATGTGATAGAATTTTAATGCTACTTGTTCTGCGTAGCTGCTATAATTTGAGTCAAGTTTCTAACTGTACACGTTGAGAAAATTAGAGACTTTCAACGTCGGTTGGATGTATAACCGACGTTGAAACTTTCAATGTCATATTCAACGTCGGTTTAAAGTGAACCGACGTTGAAAATATTACTTTTAACGTCTCCTTGTTCAACATCGATTTTGGGGCCGTCGTGAAATTATCCTCAGAACCGACGTGGATTGTGGTTCTTGTAGCAGTGCTAGTATTCATGAAAACAAAATCTAAATGATACATAATTTTAATAATAATAAATAATATGTAATATTGGTTAACTAATATCTATATAAGTACATAAGAAAAAACTAAAAGACCTATATGATAAAACTAAAACTTTATGGAGTCGTCAAATCATCTTACTTTAAACAAATTCTATACAACATTCTTTAGAATATCATGGACCAGAAGATGCAAGGCTTAAAATGAAACTTTATAACAAGATACAAATTTAGTTTGTATTTTAAACTATCTTAAAAATTCATCAACATGTTAAATGATGAATTCTAATACATTTTGATACAATTACTAACAGAAAAAAGAGATATTACATCACCCATTTTTCGTCGGACCTAAAAACATCCCACATAAAAAAAACACAATGATAAACTTGTAATTAAATTAAACTTTTTTTCGTTTGACCAAAGGTCAGACATAAAATTGAAGATTTATGTCTACCCTTTATGGTCAGACGTAAATTTACATCTAGATATAATGAGTCAGACATAAATTTATGTATGACCATAAAGGGTTGACATAAATATTCAATTTTACGTCTGACTATAAAAGATCCAACACAAAGTTTGAATTTAAATCCTTCGACGCAAATGCACAAAGAATGAAGAAGATGAAGACGCGGAGCAAGACACATATCTCCTTTCGCAAGACGCATATATGCTCTCACAAGACACGAATCTGTTCTCGCAAGATGCATACATGAAAGAACTGACCATCATCTGCTTCATAAGGCTCTACAACAAAAATTGTTGATTTTTTCACTCACCTCATGAAAAACATTTCTCTCAAGCTACAAGAAGAGGAGCATGAGCGTCGTATAGAGGCATTAACCACTATCGCCTTCTATTCAGTTTTGGATTAGTATATATTTTAGGATTTACATTTGAGTGACTGAGTTTTAGATTTGTTAAACTGGTTTATGAAATTTATTTGGTGTTGCGTATGATTCGTAAGTTTGTAGTATTATCTTTGTTTGAAGTGGTGCACTAAAATAAAGACAAATTTTTTGGATTTAGATACGTAAATTTACGTCTCACCAAATATGATCAGACATAAATTTACGTCAGATCTTGTATGCTCAGACATAAATTTATATCGGGGTGAATAGATGATAAACATAAATTTACGTCTTACCATACTAGGTCAAACTTAAATTTACGTTTGACCATATTAGGTCAGAGTTAAATTTACGTTTGTTGTCTATTCTAACGTAAATTTACGTCTATTACATTGATGTCGAAATTCCGTCAAATATAAAAGATCTAAAATGTCAAATATAAAAAGTCTTTTTTATACTAGTGAATAAACCAACTTTTTGTAGTTATATATATATATATGTTATAATAGGTGCTTTTAGTACAAAAAGAAGATATTGATAACTAAAATACTTTAAAGCATAACAAATTAAGTTTTATTCAACCAACTTTAAAGTAGTATTTTTAAAATTTATTAAACCTTTTCTTCTATAGTTAATTTATTATTTTAAAATTAATAACTAGACCTAGCGATAAAAGAATTAAAAAAATATCTAACAATTAAAATCATATTTCAAATATTTTTTTCAACACTTTGTAAATTTGTCTTTTAACATTTATTGTTAGATTAAACATTTATTGTTAAGACATAAATTATAGTTTATAGTAAAAATACAACTTTTTTTTAGTATGTATTCAAATACACGATTTAACTCTAACTTAACCATTCAACTCTTCTTAAAGAACAATTAATCCATCATGTAATAATTTTTTAATTATTTTGTACCTAAAAAATTTAAATGTATATTTCTATATATTACTTTACAATTTAAACATGTTTTCAAGTCTTTCTTAATTATAAGGACAAATGAAAAACTTATATTGAATGATAATGTTAATTATACATCATATTAAAATATTTTAATTATAAAATTCATATGTTAAAATTTATCACATAAATTTTTCATGTGTCATTACTACAAACAAGATGTTTAAATTACAGGGATAAAAATAATTCAAAAATTTATTGGGAGACATATTTAGCATATTTGATATTTGATTGGACGCAAAACACATTTTTCCTTTATTTGAAAGTTTTGTATATATGTTTTTCTTCAGAAAAGATATGATTTTTAAAATAAAATAACATAAATATTCATTATTTTAATGTTTTTCAAAAAAGATGAGTGCCTACTGAAATTTAGATGTGAGTTAGGAACTGACTTGTCGAAGTATATATTCGTTAACAATATCCTAATTTTATATTTTTGAGTTATAATATTGTATGGTTTGATTGAAAAAAAAATTGTGACAAATGAGTAAGAGATAAAAAAGTTATTAGCCAGATTGAAAATCAGATTAAACATGCTTTGGATATGTGACCAAACATGCTACGGAATTTTTATAATGTAAAATGTATTTAAGATTAAGTTAATACAAAAACAAATAACAAGCACATGAAGATTTTTGTTAAGTATACATATTTTACTTTCAATAATATATCTTTTAACAAATAAGACCCACTTTATTTATATTCTTGTCTCTTATTTTTCTTTCACTTTATTTAAATCTTAAATAATATTTTAAATTTAAACAAAACAACTTAAAAAGATAAATTATATATATTAAAAAAATATATTAAATATAAAAACAATTACACATTAATGTGTCACCAGTGTTTTCTGGTAGTTCAAAATAAAATAAACCTCCGAATTGATAATTCATTATATGTGTGCATATACGTTAGTTTTTCTATATTTCATAAACGGTACTCTTTATTTAACATATACATTTTTATATTAATTATTTAAATGCATTTAATATATACACATATATAATTAATGTTAAATTGAATAATAATCAAATAACGTTTTGTACAATTAATATTTACAGAGTTAATTAAATGTTTTGTGGTTCAATGTTTATATTGCACATTTGGACAAAATTCAAAATTCAAAACTATTAACTTTTTTGTAAGAATGTATAATGTTAATTTTATATTTAATATTTAATATATACATTTTAGATAGAGATAAAATATGAACTTATCTCGAAAGTATTATTTAAATTTGTTTTAATTTTAATGAAAATTTCTATATTAATTAAGTATAATTATGAATAATAATTAATTTTTTAGATTGAGAATATGAATGAGGATGACTATCTTTATTTGTTTTCATTCTTATACCTATCTATCTTTATACTTATTTTTAATTTAAATTATTAAAATATATTTAGTTTATTGAATATTAATTTTTTTTTTGTTTTTAATTTTATAATTTATTTGTAGAGTATACTTATGATATTTTGAAATTTTTTTATCATTATTGTACCTTTGTTTAATTGTTATTTGATGATACTCTAATTTAAAAATTTATGCAATTATAATTTTTTATTGATATTTGTCATAGAAAATATACGTATCATTTAGTCATTGAATTTTTTATAATATTATATTTTTTTTGTTGTGATTTTTGTTTTTGTTTTTGTAAAAAATTATTTAATTAATTATAATATTTGAAACAATAATAAATAAATACAATTATGCATGTTTTCATATAAGAATATACTTGTCTTAATGAAATGAGGATATGAGAAAAATTTCGGTAGATATAGAAAGAACAATGAAAATGCATTTTTATTATAAGGGTTAAATACGGGTTTACTCCTTGAATTACTTGTTTGTCAAAATTGTGTTTCGTCCTTGAGGTAAACTCTGAACTTATTATAAACTCATGAGGTAAACTCTGAACTTATTATAAACTCATGTAAACGATCCTTGATGATGTGTCAGAATTCATTTTTATCTCTTTATTTTCCTTCTTCTCCTACTTCACTATTATCCATCTCTTAGGTTTTTTTCACTTTTTTCCTTTTCATTTTATCTTATTTTCCTCTTTCTAAAGATGTTTTTATTTATAATTGAGGTTTATAAAGTATAAAGACAAAATAAATCTAAAATTTATCCTAAGGACAAAACACAATTTTGACAAATAGTTAAAAGACTAAAAAAATATTTAACCCTTATTATAAAAATAAAAATAAAAAAAAGAAATTTGTCCGTTTCACATAGTTGTCAATCCTCCTTCTAGAATATCTCTATTATAAGATTATATTTAAAGTTATAAGTTTAAGCTTTCTAACATTTTTGTGTTAAAATAGGTTAACATAACAGTAAATTTAAAATTTTAAATAAAATCCTGAATTATAAAAATAAAATATTATTTTTATATTAAAAACGATTTTTATATTAAAAACGATTTTTATATTAAAAACGATTTTTATATTAAAAACGGTTTTTATATTAAAAAATTCTTAAATCAAAATATAAATAAATAATATGTTATTATATGAAAATTTATAAAATTTTTACATAAAAAAATAAATATGAGATTTTAAAAAAATATGACATAATAAAACTTAGAAAAAAATAAATTAAAACTCTATGTAATAAATAAATATACCTTAAGTCACTAAGTAAAATACTTTTTTATACTAAAAATAATCTTTATAAAAAGTAATTTTTAAATTTAAATATAATCTTATATTCAAATAAATATAAATATAAATATAAGATCTTAAAAATATTTAAATTAAAACAAAAGTTGATTAAGACATGACTTTTTAATGCAATGTTCTATTAATTATTTAAATGAATTTAACATTTATGAACAATTAATATTAAATTTATTAAAGCACAAATAAATTTAATAATATTTATTGAATGCATTGAACATTTTACTTTTTAAAATTCAAACTTAAATTTTCTTACTCAACAGAAATAATGCTAAATCCGAGGATCCTTTCATGCTATTATACAGTCATATCCAGATCTACAGTTTATCAACTTTATTAATCTATGTCTTTTTTATCTTCTAAAAAACTATATTAAAGATTTTTAATTAGGTCTCAATATGTTTTAAGAATCAGTCAATAAATATTATTATCAGTGGTTTTAACTATTAAAAAAAACTCTTTTTTTACTATTTTGTTAAAAGAATAATATTTAAAAACATATAAAATAATAGGATAAAATTGAAAAAAAAAATCTTTTGATATTTTAAAAAATAAATATTTATAATTATATAAAAAAAGAATAATAAAGATGCCTCGATCAGCAGAAGTGGCCCTGTCTGAATGATCACGTATGAAGAGTTACAAAAACTTTTAACGTAACTGCAAGACTGAAAGTAAAACAAAAAAAAAAACACGTTTTAGCGTTACTTCATCTGGTGAGAAACTCAATAAAAGCCGCATGAGTAGCAGCCCACAGAAAGCCAAACACAGCTGCAAGGTTTACAGACTTTGATCAAGAGCATCTGTGATTCGTGAAGAATTCATGTAAGTTTCTCTTTCAAGTTAGATGTTGTTTTGAGTAGCTAGCTCTTTTTTTTATTCTGAGATGTTTTATCGCAACTGGATTTTTTCAGAAAAATGAAACAGGAATACGCCGAGGAAACCTTCACTTTAACCAATGAGAGGAAGAGGGCGAGAGATGCTGAAGAAATACAAAGTGTGGGTTCTAATGCTGGATTGATCCCAGAATCCTCAAGGAATCTTGAGGTGCATTTCGAGGATTACTCGATGGTGCAAATTCCCAAAAGCTTCAGTAGGACCGTGATTCAGCAAAAGCAATTGGGTAGCGGTGAAATCCAATTTGGTGAAAATTTCAACGCTTCAAATGATAATGTTTTGGTGGGGCTGGAATTGATTGCCATACTACAACGCCGCACCAGAGGTTTTAGACGCTTAAGTAAGATTCATGGTGTGGATTTGAGGAATGAAACTGAGGGTACATGCCCCAGAAGATTACTTAAGAGGGAAATACTAGAAGGGTGTGGACAAATATCTCAGGACGAGGTGAATCAACTTGAGAAGGTTGCTGCAAATGCGAACAATGTTGTGTTTGAGGAGGAAAAGGTGAAAAGAATGGATTTCTTAAACGAAAAACGTTTTGTTCAAAAAACTAACAGGACGCGTAGAAAGCTGAACACAGGAAAACGAACTTTTTTTTCGTGGATGATTTCTGTGAAAACGATAAAATCACGGGAGAGGGTTTACTACAGGGATCACAGGAGTAAAAGTGTATCACTGGGTGGAGATGCCGTTGCAGATGGCATTCTGTGTGACTGTTGTTCTAAAGTTGTGTCCATTTCTGAGTTTGAATTTCACTCCTGGAAACAAGAATTCTTTGGTGAAGTGGGGAGAATATCCAATCCCCTACAAAACATATGTTTGGGGAGAGGAAGAGGACTTTGTCTCTTGCAATGGTTGGCAGAAACCTGGGATAAGCAAACTGAGTTTTCTTCTAGGTTTTATCACTTGGTTCGTGTGGCGCAAGACCAAAACGACGATATTTGTAGCATTTGTGGGGAAAAGGGAGAGCTCATCTGTTGCGATGGTTGCCCGTCAACTTTCCACCAGAGCTGCTTGGGTTTACAAGTACCTTCTTGCATCACCATATATAACCTATAGTTTCAGGGACCCTTTTTTTATATCATTATTTCACATAACTTGTTATATTGGATTTTTTTCATTCTGCATTTCTAATTAGCCTATATAGCATGAATTGCTCTATTTTCTTAACATTTTTTTATTTCTCTTCTTTTAATTATAATATAACATTTTTATTACTTTTGTAAAATAGTGAAGGCCATGTTTTCTATCACTGAAAAATCATATATATTTGATTATAGATGTCTGTTGGTTTCATTAGTATAGTTTTTGTCTAAAAATTATTGAACTATTAATAACCAGACTTTGAGCCTTTTGTACTCCATTGTTGATCATTTTTCTTCTCTTATCAAATCAAATTATACGAACACAGATGTCTGTTTAGTTTCATTGGTATACTTTTTGCCTAAAAGATTAATCTATTTACCAAACTTTGAGCATATGTACCCCATTCCTAATAAATTTACTCCTCTAACCAAATTATGCGAAAAGACATAATTTTAAGAACATCTCCAATTACACTTTTTTCAAAAAACAAATTCTCAGGTTAGAGTTGTTTATGAATTTCTTAACCAATCGTTATAATTTTTTATTATTGAAAGAATTTGACATGAAAATTTATATAAAATTGCCTATATAAATAACAATTTTTAAAATAGTGAGACAAATAGTTGAATCTATTTTAAATGGAAGTTAACGAACCACTGTACATGAATTACCTTAATATTTGTATAGGTTTATGTGTCCTTTATTTATATGAAAAACTTATGTAAAATATGAGTGCTTTCAACCCTTATTTAATAAACATTTTGCTTTGCTGATTAAAAAAATATTGTACCGAAACATAAACACCTGTCTTTTTTTTTTGCTTGCAGGCAGTTCCAGCAGGTGATTGGCACTGTATGAGTTGCTGCTGCAAATATTGTGGGTTTAAATGTGGAAAGATAGAGATCAACTTTGCAGGCTTTATCCCGTTTGAGATGTCGTCCGAATGCCTTATATGCGAGAGAAGATGTATGTCCTCTGCATACCTGATGTATTCTTTTATCAATTAGATTCTCATTTCTGAACCTATTAATGAACACTGGATTTATCTTTTTTGTAGATCACCAATGCTGCCTTCGGGCCAATGGAGGCAATGGTGGTCCTTCTAAACATCTACCCTTGTGTGGAAAAGGTTGTAATGAGGTATGATCTATTTATTTTATGTTCTTCAATCTTATGCCTTCTTGTAAATTTATGGTAGCGATGTTATGTTATTCTGTCATAGTATAAGTTGTATTCATCTTTTACAATCTTTACAATATATTCTTTTACTTAATTCACGTTGTTTTTATAAGCAAAATGTAAGAAAAAACCAAGGCATTGCACGGTAATAGCGGCAGTCACACAACTACAAAAACTATTGTCTCCAATACATTCATGTAGCAAAATATTGCCCTAATGAGGGCAATATCAACCCTCGCATGGTTTTTCTCATGTACCCATCTCATCATTAACAATTTGGACCCCTACACATCCACCACATTATTTTTTAGCAAATCATGTACTAACATGATTAAGACCGAAATTATTCAATTGTGATTAATCATTTAGGTAACTCCCCAACAACTTGCACCACTAAACAGTACTCTTAACATATTTTTCAGCAAAACCAACACCTTATAAATATCACACCACCTATTTTAAAGTCAAGTCAAGTGCTCTATTCATTTTCTTTATCGGCAAACAAATGGTTTATAGGAAGATTAGAGATGTCCCAACCCATACACACAAGCTGAAAAAAAGTAGAAAATTACAAAGCAGCATCTTAACAAACTCCTATAATCATGTTGCATTACCAGAATTCATAAAAAACAAAATGACGGAGTGTTTTCCCTACAAATATTTTACAATCAATCAAAATACACATACAGTCAATGTTAATTCCCTTTGCTGCTATGCTTAGGCATTGACACACTTACATCTATCCTCACACCATACATTTCCATATACCAAGCTCTAATTCCAGTCACACTTCCACAACACTTAGCATTTCTTGTACCTCTTCTTCTTCCAGAGTCATCCACCACCTTATCAACCAGCAACGGATCAGAAGAAGTAGAACTTGATTGTTCTTCCTTCCTTATGTTCATGTTTCCTAACAATCATGATATATCCCTATACTTGCAACCAAGTGCTCAATTCATGGTACAATCTTTGCACCAATATACCATAAGGAAAAAAAAACACACAACCTTCTCACTCACCACTCACTTACACCTCATTTATATTTATATTTTTTTTCCAAACTTTTTAAAAAATATATTGCATTGCTTTTGACGGTGTGGAATAGGAGTACCACCTTTACGGTGGTCTCTCTATCACCACCCATAACATAAAAGGTTTTAAGAGGCTTCCTCTATATTTCCTCCGTATATTAATCTAACACATCATCCTCAAGCTTGCATCTTCTTTTACACATTCAATAGGATTAGAGGCACACTTTGAAATTTACTCCTTTTCTTCTTGGTCAATAATCATGACCGTGATCTAATTTTAATGGGATCTAGGATTGCACATGTCTAAAGAGTTATCTTGAAAGACTATTTTACTTTTTATCAACCAGGTAGGCCAATTCATAACATACCAAATCAAGCATATAGGTTTCTTAAATTATTTTCTCCTTAACAAAGAACTGTTTTGAAGATTTTCTTTATGAGCAAGGAAGAATATAACTAAAAAAATAAAACACTTGATATGTGTCAACCCTTTTATAAAACTACAGTGATATATGTAGAAAGGTCCCATGGGATGTAGTGCCACTATACATACCAAACCTAGTAAGAGACTGCATTTGAAAGAAAAAAAAAGGATGTCCAACAATTTCAGTAACATCGGAAAAAAAATACACACAACAATCCATGTCAACCATTTAATATTCCGTTTGCATAATTCATGTTGTAATGCATATGATTTTGTTACGTTGTCTTTGTCCAACTAGGATTTTCAATATCCTTAAATCCACTTAATTAGGATTTCCCTTTTTGCTCAATTTAGACATGATGCACATTTGAACTCTTAAATATTATATGTAAAATCCATATTTTCTAATTTTTTATTTATTTTTTTCCAGCTCCCTACAAAGAACACCTCGTGTTCGATAAAATATTATTAACACCACACTATTAAAATTTGTGAAAGAAATAGTTTTTTCGCTTACAACGGACAAGATTGTTGAGAGTAAAAGATAGTTGTGAAGTCTAATAAATTATATAATTAACTAGAACACCTATTATCGAATCTTTTTATCAATAATTTCACACAATGTTATTCTATGGTATTCTCCTTCTCTGTAGAGCTATATGACGTGTGGCCAAATGAAGAGCCTAGTCTTTTGATAATATATTCCAGTCTCACAAGCTTTTTTACTTCCCATACATTTGTTGGTCGTTGATCTATAACTCGAGTAGACACGACAACTAGATTACACTGAATTCACAATTACTCATTAAAACTTACGCTTGAAGCAATGTTTTCAAGTTTACAAGTGTTCCCTTCCTTTCCTTTCGATTATATATATATACATTGTTGGCAAAACCACTGAAATAGATTCAGGATTTGATACGTGATGAGACAAAGTTTTTAAGATCTACTTTATATATTTTTTTCTTTATAAATAAATTAGGATATTCCAAATGTCTCCTTTACTTATAGATTTTTCTTTGCTGATAGAAAAATCTATTAAAAAAATTGGTTGTTGTTATTTGAAGGTATCCCTGGTGATGGTAATCTACCTAATATGTAATTTGATATTTTGTCTTCCCAGTTATATGAGAGACTTCAAAAGCTTCTTGGCGTTAAACATCGAATTGAAGATGGATTGTGTTGGTCTTTAATTTGCCGTACAGATGTTGACCCTAATTTATCAAGGTTAGAACCCGCTAAGGTTGAATCCAATGCCAAACTGGGTGTTGCATTATCGATATTGAGTGAGAGCTTCATGCCATACATCGAAGAGGGAACTGGGGCAAATATACTACAAAGTGTTATATATAGTTCTGGGTAAGGTCACTTCACTTACTATTGTCTTTTACGTGCTTTTTTCTTAGGGCTGACGTAGTTGCATTAATAACTTATCTTTTATGGAAGACATTTGAATGGATTTGACCTTCAGTCATGTCTAATTATTTCTGAAAGAATAGGAAAGTAGGAAAAACGGATACTGACAGAATAATGAGTCCAGACAGTATAGCTAAATAATTATGGTAATAGGATTTTGTAAACTTAGTGCTAGATATTTGTTCAATAGAGAAAGTTTTTTTTAAGAATAATTATACTAAATTAAACACAGGATTGTATATATATCAGAATAGGAATAACAATTGAAATAGCAACCCAATAATCGGGTGAATAAAATCTAAGGCTCGTGCCTCACAGATAGATGAAATCATCCCAGTCACCAGGATGGTTAATGATTCTCTGCCCTGAGCCTATTGTCAGTCAATGAATTAGGTTATTATAAAAAATAAAATATTTCTAATTTATGAAAGAAGTGAATGAAGGGCGTAAGATATAATATATATTCCACTTAACTGGTGTTCTTAAAGAGAATGAGGAATGTCTCCAATCCTGGTGCTCATTTGAGGTTCCTGATGAAGAGAATGATGCATAGAAAACTATTTGAGGTGAGTTGTACAGGGCATCACAATAAGGATATCAATGCATGGAAAAGTTATTTTTTGAAATGATTTTACATTTTGACTTTCACAAGTAAGTCACGCGATCATAATTCCATTCATATGAAAGTCTAATATCTGTGATAGGGTGGATAGTTTTTTTTTTTATCATCTGTGTTCCTTATATATCTTGGTCAGGTCAAACTTACCTCGCCTGGATTGTAAGGGGTTTTTCACTGCGATTCTAGAGAGAGATTATGAGATTATCAGCGTTGCATCAATCAGGTATAAATTTCTATTTAAATTTGCTTATAAATGCTTTCATGCAACTTATATATCTATATACAAAACGAAGCTTGGAATAAATATAATCTGAGGCCGAAAAATGACTAATTTGTTTTCTTTGGTGTTGGATTTCTTTGGACCAGCTCTTTCCAGGAATTCACTAATGTACAAAATACTACATATATAACAAATGAGGCGATATAATGAGAAGAGATAAATAAAAAATTGCTTAAATAGAATGTTTGCGTTATTGAGATTTCAAAAAAAATATTACTCTTGGATATTTTAAATGGTTTGGTTTACTATTTTTGGTTCTTATTTCATTTTACATCGGTATGTAATCAATATGATTTTCCTTTATGATTAAATTATAATTTTCAGTTTACATTATTAGGCGTATAAAGTCTAATTTCTTAAAAGATTTTCTTCAAGTGTGTATGCAAATGTGAATAGCTTACAGGAGAAAAATTCAAAGAAAAAAATAATAAAAATTTTATATAAATATATCTAAATTTTGTCCTATTTAAAATTGGAAAATAATTTATAAACACTCAAAATATTTATTTATAGAAGATACATATCTACAAAGAGAAGAAAAATTATAGATTTATATAAAGTATAATAAGAAAAGAGTAGAAACAAAATAAGTTTTAAATATATGTATGTAAATGAAAATGTTTGTATAGCATTATCCTTTGAAATTGTTGAAATTGCAAGAGACAATAATTGTAACAATGAGACCACAAATATGTTGATAGAAAACTGATACGCTACAGTGATTTCATTACTTTTAGTTGTAGCTTTTCTTAGCCCTTTTCATTTGCTTTATTATTTGTAAAATATTTTATATATTGTGATATTCATACAACAATTTGAATATTTTGACTAAATTCTTTTGAAAAATATGGCTTAAAAAGACAAGGGATTATTAAAATTCAAGCTTAAAATTCACTTGTGATAAGCTTTTGGCATGGATGTTAGATGAAATGATTTCACGCACTATTTCTGCTTCTATATTGTTTAATTTTAGGCAACATGTTTTAGAGTGTTTTACAAATCAGTAATATATTTTACCTTGTTTACTGCTACTTTTAAAAATTTATTTTCTGTGAGGTTACTTTCTTCAGGTATGGTTAGATGTCTCTATCCTTATAGTTCAAATTCTTCCCTACTTCTAAGAATCAATTGCCTTTATTGATCTTTTTATATCACCTGTGCATGACTGCATGCTGGCAAGAGTGAAATGTGTGATGATAGAGTTTGTTAAACAGGATTCATGGGAACAGCCTAGCAGAGATGCCATTTGTTGCAACTGTTTCTGCTTATAGGAAGCAAGGAATGTTCGGACGGCTTCTGCAACTAATTGAACAGGTCAGTTTTCGTTAAGGTTATTTGTCTGGTTCATGACATGCATATAGTTCTCTACATGTAGCATTGTTCACAAGGTTATGAAAAATTATCTACTTCAACCGTAGCCCTAAGGCCAAGATCTTTTTAGGTTTTTTGGAACTGTACTGTGGCTGCATTTGTCCTATTTATATAGAAGTTTTTTAATATATCAAGAACTGTAGTGAAACTGCGACTATAATGTACATTTTTCTTAGTTTTGCTTACTTCAAAATTAACTTGTGTTTTTATGACTATTACTATTTACCAGGCACTCAGCCACCTAAACGTTGAGTTATTGGTTGTACCAGCTGTGGAACAAGTAAAAAAAACTTGGATTCGTACTTTTAGGTTTGAGCCAATTGATTCGAGAACCGAGAACATATTAAAGAGCGTGAACCTGCTGGTATGTCGTGGCACAGAAATATTACAGAAGAAGATACCAAGGCCTACATGATGTTCCTGGTGAGAATTTGATTCCTACAAAAGGTGACACATGCACGCACACACTAACATATTCCAAACCCAATATTTTGTGTGTCACGCACATACTAATATTGCATAAGCCAGTTGACACATTTTTCTTTTCTAGGTTTGTGCAGGGTGATATTTGACAAGATACAGACCAAGTTCAATCTCAGAGGAGAAGCATCATTCTGCATAAGACTGCTCTTGCCTATTTTATCATTTGGTGAACGAAACTATTTTACATTTAATGTTCTGTTATGGATTTACTACCTTGGTTTGGAGTTATTGTTAATTAAAATGGATTGGGTGACATAACTAATATGGACACCAAAAAGCACCTCTTTAAGACTAAAGAAAATTAAGACAACTTGATCATTTGTGTGCTTCCTTTCGATTTGGTCATAGGACCTGTCATGTTTAAAATTCAGGAGCCTGAGTTTTTGAGCTGATTAAACTCAAATGTTGGTGTTGGTTGTCCAACAGAATGAAAGGCTTCCATTTTCCTTATGAATGATCGTCCCATGGAGTGTTTGAAATGCTTACAGGTGTGTGGTTTAAACACACAAGGTATGACCCTAGGTGTCAAGGTATTTTAAGGTATTTGTTGAATGCTGTTATTTTTCATGTTTTATTTTTGTCGGCAAAGTTTTGAAAAATATAATTATGAGCTAATTATTTTTCATGTGAAGGGGTTATGGTACCCCTGCCCTTCTAATAATATTTTAAAAAAGAGAGTGAAAGAACATGTTTTTTTATTATCATAGAACCATAATTTAAATGGATTAAAATATAGTTTGTAGGTACACTTTAAGTAAATATATTCGGTACATTTTAACTTTATGTTAGAGTTATTGTTTATAAATTATTATAAACTTGTTACATCATTTTTGTTTTATTAATTTATCCCAAAAGATTATTTAATTATTTTTATTTCATTTCTTTTATTTTTATACAAATCATATAAAACCAAATATATATCCTAAGTTAGCAATGTGTGGAGGTAGTTATATAAATATTCTACATTCTTATATATTTTTCAGCATTTTTCTAATTTATATGGTTTATATAATATTTTCATAATTTTAATTTTTTAAATCTCTTCATTACCACATTCTATTAGACATTGGCTTACTTCAGTTACTTTTTATAATTGTTAGATATTTGTAATAACTTCTTCTAAAAAATTTCTCTTTTGAGTGTTTTTTACATTTTCTTGATAATTTGTTTTAAAAAATATGAAAATATATAATTTTTTAAAATCCTACACAAATACAAATAAGTAGGGCTTTAAAACACGACTTTGGATAAATGAATTATGTTTTAAAATATTATTTTTACTTTTTTTAATTTTTTTAAAAACATATTTGGGGTTGTGTTTTAAAACTATCAACTAAAAAAGTTCATCTCAAGAGACTTTTAAAAGGAAAATTTAATATATTTTTAAATATAGTCATACTTTAAAACATAATTTTAATATTATTTTGAAAGTAATTAAAAATAAATAAATTATAGTTTAACAAGAATTTTCGTTAAACATTATACTTTAAAACTGTTTATTCGTATTTTGAATTTTTTTAAAATCTATCTGTTTTAAGAATTATTAAGTTTACCTCTACCAGCTACAAAACACTCTAGGGCATATTTTGACAAGTAGCAGTTGGCATATGCTATATACAGTGTTAAGAATTAGACTGTTCCTACACCGAAACCACTATTATTATCTGCATGTTCACACGCAATTAAGTTTTTATCATAATTAAGTTTCCACTGAAAAATACTATAAACTTGTTTTTTTATTCTGCCACTGTCTAGCTGTTTTCCAATTCTTATTTTCTTATCAGCATGTGGCGTTTTCTCATCTACTCACTCTCTGGATGCAACCATTCCATACGTACAATCAATTACGATTACTCCATCACCCAATACTATACTTTTTGAAGAGTTAAATAATAATATTATTAATGACCAAGCTAGATCTATGGAGGTTGAGACTGAATTTCAACCTGCAAATTGTAACTACGTCTTTTATGCGGATCCTGATGCAAACTCACTGGGATCTGTGGTATATATATTGAGTATGACACAAACAATGGCATTTCAGCTCAATAATATCATATGATTATATTATAGATCAAATAAGTCTGTGCTCCTCTGCAACCTGCACAGTTCAGAGTTCAGAGTTCAGACCATTTTTTCTAATTTCTTCTAACTTAACTAGAAGTTGCTTTGTTACTTCCCTAGATATCCCAATCTTGTTTTCTACAACAACATTTTTTAAGTTTATCGAAAATTTTGAATTTCCCAAACGTAGTATGGACGAATGAAAGAGAGTTTTCCATGTTTGTGAAGCGAGTCAGAAAAGATTATATTAATTTTGAAAGAAATAAATTAGATTCGTGTGATGTTGTCTATAAATGATAGAAAAGTGTTGGTTGGAGCGAGCATGATTTAAAATCCTTAAACATGTTGAATTTCAAAATGTGTATATATTAAATGTTGAAATTTTCGGAAGAAAAAGTGTTTATTTGTTCAGTGACATTACTTATCAGATCTCTCAAACTTTACAAATTCATTAATCATATTTAAAGCTAACTTGACAATTAAATAAATATTTAATTGGGATCATATATAATTATTTAATGGCCAACACAAGTATTCCGTGTTCGAAATAGTTGCATGCTTTGGCATGTTTTCCCCCTAATTAAAAATATTCTTAAATTAAAAATAAGGAAACGTCATGAAAATGAAAAGAAGTTGAGTCAAACAATATATAGTAGAGAAAAAAAAAGTTATAAAATGGATTATACGTTTTTGTAAGGAGAAAAACTTATAGAGAAAAAAAAAATATATATATATATATATATATATTCATTAGGACATTGAATGCATGAATGAGTAAGGGGACCAACTTTGGGATGGGGTTCAGGTTTCGATTCCCTGTAGACCTCCACAAACAAAAAACAAGAAAAATCAAAGACGTCACTTTCCTAACTAAATAAATTAATTAAATATAAAAATTTCGAAACAGCGCATTAGTTAATTAAGCTAACTTAATTATGCGGAGGAAAACTATAATAGTAATTAATCTCTACCTGGCACCCACGTTGTTAAGTTTTTTTCAACTTACAGATGCAGCACATGCATCTTCTCAACAGTTACTGTATCTAATTCGAACATTCATCGCCACCGACGGCGACGTCGCCAGAACCGGGATCCTGCGGCGGCACAGAAGAGAGCGAGATGAGGCTGAGAAGAAGATCAGAAAAAGCGCAGAGGATGAACTTGTGCGTGCTCTTCGGGTTGAGCGCGAGGTAGCAGAGAAGAAGCTCGTGCAATGCTTTCCAATTGGCCTCCACGTCGATCAACTCGGGACGCGCCGCCACCATCTCCTCCATGGAGAGCCGGAAGTCGACGTAGGGGTCCGGCGAGTACGTCTCCACTGCAACGCTGCCGTCGAGCGCAGCTTTCGCCTTCACGTCGACGGTGGCGATGGGTTTTCCCGGCGAGGATGACGAGCTGGCGTAATCGGTGTCGGTGATCGTGGATTCGACGATGGAGTTGGAGCGACCGGGGCAGGTAAAGAAGAAGCGTTGGGAGACGAAGGCGGAGGCAAGGTCAGCAGGTTCGGGTTCGGGTCCGAGGCTCGGGAATGGGTTAGTAGGATCGTAGTTGAAGTTGTTGATCGGGGATGATGACGCGGCGGGTGGTGATGGAGGGTTTTGATTTTGATTTTTAACAACGGTTGAGGAGGTGTCGGCGGGGATTGTAGGCGGAGATTGTGGTGTGAACGGTTGCATGGGAATTGAGAAACATAGGTTCAAGTTCAAGCGGCTAAGGTTGTTTCTTTTTCTTCTTCTTTCTCCGGTTGGCGGCATGTTTGGCATCATGGCATGGTTGGTTAGGCGAATTGTGAAGAAGGTATTTTCTTTGTGGGTATATATATATATATATATATATATATATATATATATATATATATATATATATATATTATTGCACGGAAGAGTTAAATTATTTTTTTTTCGCAAAGAAAAAAGGTAAATGAAAGAGAAGGGGATTTGGTGGTTTTGGGGTTCGTACGATTTTTCAACGGTGACGAGACAGCCGTAGAACGAAGTGGTATTAAAATCGGACCCACTGTCTTCGATCAACCATTGCTTTCGTCTAAGGCGCGTAGCTGCACGGCCTCAACAGTTTTTGTCTCTCTACTTTCTACCCAGAAAGAGACAGGAGAAAAAGGGTTTCTTTTACGTGCATTTGTTATCATTCAGATTAAATTTAATTGAACGAGGTTCTTTAAGATTGTATTAAGTGTCAATCAATTAAGTTTAAATCTTGTCTTATAATTATTCCAAATTTCTTACTAATTAATGCAACCTTTTATTATATGTATAGGGACATCAAACTGAAATTTTAGTTTGATTTGAACAATAATAATATTAAAAGCTCTTTAAAATTACAATATTGTAAATTTTAACCAGATTCTTTCCTCAACATGTTAGTTGATATGATGGAGTATTTTTTTGAAAAAAGGAAAAAAAATACTAAATACAATATTTTTTTAAAGTTCTAATAAGGTTATTATAGGGAGATATTGAATAATAAATCAAGATTAAAGAAAGAAATATAGAACGAAATAATGTACATTGATACACACGTAACATAGATAACTAATTGTAACAATAAAAATTAACTAAATATGAGTTATATTTCCTCTCAATTTCAGAAATGGGACTTGCAATGTAGAAAATGACAAATCCAGAGAAATACAGTGTTGGGGAAAATATTAATAAGTTGATTGATAAATGAAATAGGAAGAATTTTGAACAATTTAATGGAGTTTTTAAGTTATGATATTGTAATCAATTACAATGTGCTTGGTATGTCACGAAATTACATATTGGTAGCAACATGAAGATATGATCCCAGAAAAGAAAAAGCAGACAAATAGGAATTAATATAAAAATTACCAAATGAGTTATTGAAGTTTAATATAGAACCAGTTAATGCTCAATATTTAGTTTATGAAGAATTGTGACATATTGTTGTTTACTTTTTGGATTTCATGGAAGAAAAAAGAGGAACCAAGGTAAACAATTTATAAGGTGTATAACATGAACAAAAAGCACAAGACCAGAAAGGGCAATGTAAATATGATTGAAATTACAAAACCCAAATAACATTAAAGAGATGTTGATTTTTTTTTCAATAAATTCTTTATGTGTTTCAACACAAAATGTTCGATGAATTCTTTTATAGAATTAAAATATTGATGCATGATAAATTTTATCCTACTATCAAATCTAATAATTTTAATGGTTATCTCAAATTGCATTTAACTTTAATAACAAAAATTGTAAATAACTTTATGTTTCTAATTTTAAAAGCATAAAAAACGTAAATATATTTTATATCATTATTAACTAATTAAAAAAAAATAGACCATGGATAGAAGTAGAAGTATAAGTACAGAGACCCCAATGTCAATATGTATCGGAGAAAAATGAATAATAGCATATGAATAACTAATTAAAAATGATTATTTCAAAAAAAAAATTGGTGATGAAATTAGCGATAAAAAAATATAAAAAATAATATATACTCATAAATGATTTGGGGATCAAATTTATTTTTAGTCATAAAATAAAATAAAAAAAACTTAATCGCTACATGTTAAATAGTTTGATTACTAAAAGTTTCAGTTAATAAACAAACATTGTTTATCACCTTAGTGGTAAAAGAAAAAAAATAACAATAGATAATTTCAGTCATTAATATATTCAATATGGTTTTTAAATATTAAATATTTTTATCGTTAATTCACCAACAAAAAGAATAGCAATGAATAATTTCTGCTACTAATACAGTTAAAACATGTTTTTAAATATTAATTATTTTTAATCACTAATTTGGTGACAATTTTAGTAAAATATATATCAGAAAAAATCATTTGGTTGTAAAGGTATAAATTTTTTATATAATATTATGTTAGCGACAAAAAATTCAATCACTAATTTTTTTCATAATTTTTACCTGCTTACAAATAATATTTACAACTGCTTATAATTAATATTTTAATTTACTTATAAAATGCTAAAAATTTAAAAACACTAAATTACATTAAACTCGAGTATGTAATATAGTAAAATATAGCATAACCATTAAAAGTACAAACATGTAACATTAAAACAATATTCAATCCAATATAAGACCAGAACTAAAATAATCATAAATAACCAAACATGATTCAAAGTCACTATATAATTAAACATGCAAGTACTAGTCCTGTAGTATATTATTACTAATGTGGTCTAATATCATCTCCACTCATAATAGGATGACTAGGGTCAGGCATAGGATTCTTCATCTGAATGTGTTGTAAAATAAATTTCTTCTGCTCATCTTGTTGACGTATGCGTTCACTTTGCTTCTCATGATTTTTCATCAATTGTTCTATCTTTTTTTCAAGTGTCCTCTCCTTGGCATCCTTTGCCATAAGTTTGGTATTTAGCTTCTAAATAGTCTTGCGTATTTCTTCTATTTGATGAACCACTAAAGTTTGGCTAGGAGAAGATTGAACACCTGATGAAGTAGTGAACTTTTTTCTCAATGCACCAAAACCATACACATTCCCTTATTTTCACATCCAACAACTGAAAAGTATATTTTATTGTCATCAATAGAGATAAAAGAGAGTTTTGTGAGGATGAGCCTTTAAGCAAGTTATGTTGTTGGGATTCTTTTATGTGTTGTTTATATTTCTCCTGAAATTGAGGTAAAATATAATTATTGTGAAGAAAACACATAACAAAAATTAAATTATGACTTAGAGGTTAATCATGCCACAAGTTCGTAAGTCTTGTCAATGACATATTTTCTAGTCTTTAATTTCTTTGTCCTCTCGACAATCTCCCAAGTAATTGGTTATTATTGAAGCTCCTTAATCTACATATATTTAAACACAAGATAAAGTTTAACACCTTAAGTCTGATATATTATATTTACATTAAATATACAAAAAAATAAAATTACCATCTTGTCAAAGTGAGTTTACAGTAGATATAGAACTACCATAATAGGTTGGGGTTCCCTTCTCGACAATCCGATTTACCTTGGCAATGATACTCTCGTTTTTGAATTCTGTAGAACTCTAATGTAGGTCCAACAATGCTCGAATAGTTGGTGGAATCTAGCCCTTTATTCTGACCATTCCTAAATTTGTTTATTGCATTTTAAAAAATTTGTGAGCCTTTTTTATAAAAACATATCTTATGACTTTCTCTTGTTCCATATCCCACCTATAATTTTTTTGCATGAAAAATTAGTTAGGAAAAATTTTCAGAGACACATGTTTCACCTACCTTTTAAATTATTTATCTCTTACTAATTATTTAGTCTTATTTTAAAATACAAGAATTATGCGTTATGTGTGTGTGTCTATTAATTCTCTGAATCTTTATAATTATAATGTATTAACTTATTAAACAAGTTCACATAGATAAATTTTGTTAATGCATCCCTCGCATCAATTTCCTAGACATAGAATAAAAAATTGGATATAATATAATAGTATAATACAATTAGGAAATAGAGAAAAATTGATCAATTGAATTTTTCAAGTGACAATGAAAGTTACCACAATGTCAATGCCTTGGTAATAGTATCTTATCTCAATATACTTTGTTCATGAAGGCAAAATAGGATTTTTAGTTAAGTTGATAACACTTGTATTATCACACCTAATAGGAATGTGATCTAGTTCCAAGCCATAATAAAAAAGTTATTGTTTTAATCATAGAGTTTGAGCACAACAGTTCCTTAATGCTGCATACTTAGCCTCAGCTGTGGACAAAGTCACACTAGCTTGCTTTTTGTTATGTCATAACGCTACTTCCTAAGAGATGACAAGTTCCATTTGTGCTTTTCTTATCCAATTTACAACCTAAAAAGTTTGCATCTGAATAGTTTATCAAATTAAATGAAACACCTTTTGGACACCACAGTCCTACATTAATTGTCCCTTTTAGGTATTTAAAAATCCTTTTAGCAATTGTAAAATGTGATTCTTTGGGATTAGACTGAAATCTAGCTCACATGCATACACTAAACATAATATCTAGCCTACTAGCAGTTAGGTATAAGAGAGAACCTATCAAACTTATGTACTTAGTGGAATCAAAAGGTTTACCACTTTCATCATCATCAACCATACAAGTGCTCGATTTTTTGCAGCTTTCCATATCAAATTTCTTCAACAACTCTCTACAGTACTTAAATTTGTTTAAGAAATATTCCATGATCCATTTACTTGACCTATAAGCCTAGGAAAAAGTTTAAATCACCCATCATAAATATCTCAAACTCCCCGTGCATTGCTGCCACAAATTCTTCACAGAGATTTTCATTAGTGGATCCAAGTATTATATCATCAACATAAACATGCCCTAAGATTATGTTGTCTTGAGATTTCCAAATAAACAATGTTTTATCAAATGGACCCCTTTTAAAATTTTGAGATACAATAAAGTTACTTAACCTCTCATACCATTCTATTGGGGCCTGCTTGAGTCCATATAGAGCTTTCTTAATCTTGTAATCATGATTAAGAAACTTGTGATCAATAAAACCAGGTTGTTGTGAAACATAAATTTCTTCATTTATATAACCATTCAAAAATGCACTTTTCATATTCATTTGGAGAAGTTTGAATCTAATCATACAAGAAAAAATAAGCAGCAGTCTTACAACTTCTAATCTAGCCACATGAGCATAAGTTTATTCGTAGTTGATGCTTTCTTCTTGATTATAACCTTTAGCTACAAGCCTAGCTTTATTACTAGTTATTATTCCTTGATCATTCAATTTGTTTCTAAACACCATTTTAGTTCCAATTATGTTCATGTTAGGTGTGCAAGGGACTAGCTCCAGACTCCATTTCTTTTAAATTGATTTTGTTCATCTTGCAAGCCAAAATTCAATTTTCATCATGCAATGCATCATCAATACATTTAGGTTCAGTTTGACAAATAAATGTAGTAGTAAGGCACACATCATGCATGGATCTCCTAATAGAAACTCCCTTTTGAACATCATGTATAACATTGTCAAGTGATAGTTGACAAGACATCCTCCATTTTTTGGGTAATTCACTTTCTGTTGTTTTCTAATCTAGTGCCAGAATTTGAGCTTGTTTTTATAGAGTTTCACCAGTTGAAATTTCGTTTATTGCACCTGCATGACCCTGTAATAGTTTAGCTAATACACCTTCAATTAAAATCTCTTCAGTTGCACCTACAACACTGAAAACACCTTCCTTTTGCACATTAGACTCATAAAAAACAACATAACAAATTCCTCAATTATGGATAATCTCGTTATAAACTCTATATGTTTTGCTATATGAGGAATATCCTAAAAACAATGCATCATCAACTTCAACATCAAATTTGTCAAGTTGATCTTTACCATTATTTAGGGGAAAAAAACTATTGCCAAATACTCTAAGATGTGTTGGGTTGGGTTTTCTCCCTTTGTACAATTCATAAGGGGTTTTCTTCCAAATATTTACTGCATTTACCCAAATATACTTAGGAAGGTTTGATTCATTTATCATGGTTCTTGCAAGTTCCTCAAGTGACCTATATTTCCTTTCAACAACACCATTTTGTTGAGGAGCTCTAGGTGTTGAGAAATTATGTTTGATACCATTTTTTTTACAAAAATAATTGAACTTTTCATTTTGAAATTTCCTTCTATGATCACTTCTTAGAGCGATGATACTACAATCATTTTCAGTTTGCAAAAGCTTGGCAAATTTCTTAAAAGAATGAAATGCATCATTTGTATTGGCAATGAATAATGTCTAAGTAAATCTAGAAAAATCATCCACAATAACCAAAGCCTAGAAATTTCCACCAATGTTCATTGTCCTAGATGGTCTAAACAAATCCATATGCAATAGTTCCAAAGGCTTTGATGTTGAAGCATATTTTTTCAGACTAAAAGACACTTTGGTTTGTTTTCCCCTTTGACAAGCATGATAGATTTTATTCTTTTCAAATTTGAGTTTTGGCATCCTTAAAATCATCTCTTTTGAAATCAGTTTTTCCAAATACTTCATGTTACTATGTGCAGCTCTTCTATGCCAAAGCCAAAAGTTTTCTTCCTTAATCATAAGACATGTAAAATTGTCTGTGCATACACAATCAAGATCAAGCATGTAGATGTTTTCAACTCTCTTACTTAGCAAGCAAATTTTCTCAGAATTTTTATCTACAATTTAGCAATGGTTGGTTTCAAAAATGTTTTTAAATCCCTTATCACACAACTAGCTAATGCTAAGAAGATTATGTTTCAAACCCTCAACGCACAACACATTTTCAATAAGAATTGAATAAATATCACCAACATCACCACTTCCAAGTATTTTGCCCTTGTTGTTATCTCCATATGTGACAAAACCTCCATTTTTCAGTGTGAGATTCACAAACTTCCTCTTGTCACCACACATGTGTCGAACAACCACTATCAAGATACCATAATGATTCCTTAGCCTTCAAGAAAACCTACAAAACACAATCAAGGGAGATTGTTTGGTACCCGCATCAATTTGGGTCCATATTCATTAGTTACCTTTCTATCACATTTTGGCTTCCAAACATATTTACCACAAGAAACTCCAATTTTTCTAATTTTACAAAACTTTGAAGTGTGATTTTTTTTCATACAATAAAAGCATGTAATGAATGGAGTGTTGGATGGTTTTCTACATGAAAAGAAATTTTTTTAAGGTTTTTGTTTCTTTTGAAAACCATTTATAAATTCAAGTCCGATTTTCTTTATTATACCATTTTTAAAACTTAAGAGGACATCCAAATTGGTTCTTCCCATAATGAATTTAGCTAAAGCTTTTTTCAAGTACTCAATTTTGTTTTCTAAAACTTTGCATTAATGTTTTACTGCAAAATTGCAATTGCAAATTAAACTTTTGCAAATCATTTCAAGATTTTTAAAATCAAATTCGAATTTTCAAGATCTTTCTCTTGCTCTTTCACTTTGTTTTCTAGCAAATTATTCATACCTTTAAGTTTATCAAGTCTATTGTTCGAACAAGTAACTTTGTTAGCTTTATTATATAGTTCCTTAAAATCATGTAGCATCTGATAATAATTTCCAGAACATTGAGTGGTCAACTTCATACACTACTCATAGTATCACAATCATCCATTAGACAAAGATTGACCTTTTCATCCTCACTTAAAGAGTCACTGCTGAAGGAGACATCATTTTCATCCCAAACAATATATGCTTTCTTTGTCTTGAAGGATTTTTCATTCTTCTTTTCTCTATTCTTTTCTTTGTTTTGTGAGCATGGGCACTTAATCTTAATACGTCTGTGTTTACCACAACCAAAACAAGTGAAATTAGGAGAAACTAAATCTAATTTTTTTATTGTACCTCTTTTGTTTGTAGTCTTTGCTTTTATGCTTAAAAAACTTGTCAAACTTTTTCATCAAGAGGGTCATATTTTCAGCATCACTTTCTCCATATGTCTCATCATCACTTAGTTCTTCTTTATGAACCATAGTCTTCCGGGTTAACCCTTTCTTTTTCTTATCACTTTCCTCCTGTTCAACAAGCCTAATCAGCTCAAGTTTAGCAAGCCCTAGGTTTTCCAAATGATGCAACAACACTCATGGATGTTAGATCCTTATATTTTGAAATAATTATCACTTTAGGTTTCCAATTTTTATTCAAACATTTCGACATCTTGATATTCAAATCTTCTTTTTCAAACACTTTGTCAAGACCCATTAGATGATTTATAATATGCATAAATCTTCTTTGCACATCTGATATAGATTCTCCTTATTGCATCTTAAACATTTCATATTCTTACATTAAAGTGTGCTTTCTTACTTTTTTAACCTTTGTAGTCCCTTCATGAGTAACTTCCGACACATCCCACATTTTCTTGGCATTTGCACACTGTGATACACGAAAGAACTCATCTAGATTCAATGCAAAAGTTATAATATTTTTTTCTTTGCAACGTGCTACACTTTTCTTTGTTCATCTTGAGTAAGACTACTCCATGGTTTCTCTTCTTCTTTATCATTAACCTTGTGTTTAGAAACATACGGTCAATTGATTATGGTATCTCAAATACCTTTATCAATTGATTTAATGAAAATCTTCTTTCTAATTGTCCAAAAAGGATAATTCACTCCAGAAAATATAAGTGGCCTATTTATTGAAGTTACTTTAGCAAAAGACAATTTTTCCTCAGCCATTTTGAAATTTTTTTAGAAAACTTGAATATCTTTCAAGATCCACCTCTTGATACCAATTGTTAAAGATATGGACTAAGTTCAAGAGGGGGATAAATTGAACTTTAAAGAATTCTCACACTCTTAGCCACTTACAAAAGCCAATTCAGATTTTTGGTTAATTAATGCATTCAAAATTATATTCTTGAAAGTTTGTTAAAAAGTTATTAAGATGCTTTGACCAATGTTTCTGTGTGTTCAGCGCAAATATTTGGAAAATAATTGCAAAAATTAAAAGAGTAGGAAAAAAGAGATCAAATACCAGAAATTATACTAGTTCATCTTCCCAAGAAAGCTACATCTAGTTACCCAACCTCACAGCTTAAGCTAATACACCAATTTTAAGTTTTTACATGAACCTTACATGAAAAGCCAAACACCAGAACCAAAACAACTTGATCTTAAACCCTACAAGATCAATAACCCTTGAAAAACCCTATCACAAGATCTTCCCCAATCACCCTAATTTGCAAGATACAAACACACAATCAATTACAGAAAAATATGGAACAAAATCACCTGGAAAACATATTTGAACAGTACTAGTAGCTCAAAAATAGAGCATGACTCATGATGATTTCTCGAAAGATAAGATTCAAATTATCTTAGATCATGAACTTCTTGGAAGATAAATTTCAAAAAAGAATTTAGAACAACAAGAATCAGTCTCTGAATCATAGATTTTTCAAAACAATTCACTATCTTTGCTTACCCATCTTGCAACTTTTTAAAGTATCTAAACTAAACTGGTGCACTGTTAAAAACAAAATATTGGTATATACAATTGGTTAAAAACATGATTTAACAGGTTTATTTAACTTAAAAATGATTTTTAAATGATTTCAGCTGGTTTGTCTCGCGATTCAAATAATTGTTCTAGAGAGCATCAAAATATTAGAAGTTGGATTTAACTAGCTGAAAATACATTTTAACTAATGTAAATTATTAAAGATAATCTTTAAGTAATTTTAACCTGCTTAACTCGTGATTCAACTGGCTTTTCCATAGAACATGTTTTTTCAACAAATATCAGCTCCAGTTTTCTTAATCATCAAACTATGAACATTTTAACTAATTGAAAATATATTTTCAATTAGTTAAGAATACTTAACTTCCTTTAAAACTTTATAAAACATTTTTTAAACCAAATTAAGTCCAAGATAAAGTGAAATGCATCTTAACCACAAAACCTAAAACATTATAGCACTAGAAACTAAAGTCTTCAATCTTCACATTCTTCAAGCTTCAATATCTTCATTCATGATCACTAAGAAGTGGTTGGAGACATCAAATATATGCAGCCCACATCAAGTCATATCATATGCAGCTCACACCAAGCCATGTCTTCAAGTCTAATATTTACAACATATTGTCAATACCTATTTACTTTTACAAAAACACCCCAAGTGTTCTCTTCAATATATCTTATTTTTGCTAATAAAAAAATTATATATAATCTCTCATGAGAGGATGTCTAATATATAGTGTCATAGATATACAAACATTTGTTATATGTTTTGTTAGTTCTCTTTTCTCTACTATATATCATTTGACAATGGTGTACACACTTAAGCAACAACACCTAACACTTGAGTTCACTTTTCTTGCTTTTCTTTCTTTTAATCTACAAACTAAAAAAACATTATCTAACTTTGATAATTCATTATCATACCTACAGACATTGAATCTTACATGAGTGACATTTTCAACAATTATCATCTTAAAGTTATAGATTCTATACACTTTAGATATGTATGAATATTCCAGTAAGATTCCTTCATCGCGTCAAGCCTCTCAAGACTTTCCTTGATGTTTAAGATGAAACATAAAAATGTGATATGTTAAATTTAAAACCCCTCCATAATTCATAGGAAGTTTTGTTTGTGATAAGTCTAATATAAATTTTGTTTTGGAAATAACAAGATGTATTTATTGTTTTTACCCATAAGTGTTTAGAAGTTGAATTTATATTTAATGATGTATTTTACTGTTACACTATATCATTTTGTTGTGGTATTCATGGAATCAAAAATTTATGATAAATATCACTATCATCACAAAACTATTGCAAATATTAGTAAACTCTTTCTGATAATTACTTTTGATGGAGGTAGAACGAAAAAACATAAGTATTTCATATTAATTATAAATAAATCTAATTACTTTGTTGGTAATAATGATAATAATGTAATTGAGAACCATTAATTCTAATTATTAAAATTAAATAAATTATTGCAATTTTTATAATATTGAGAGTCATTAACTTGTAACTTAAAATATCCAATAAAAAATTATCAAATTTGTTTTCTAATGAAGGTCAAGATAAATAAACAATGAAAAACATTCTTCTTTTATTTATTCTCCGGAATGAACATCTGCACCTTGGCGTATCCCTAATATCTTTCCATAAAGACTTTAACCAATTAATTGTATAGTTTGTGAAAACAGAACATAACAGGGTTTGACAACATGTTTTTCAAATAAGCATCAAGACTAGTTGCCTCTGGACTCCAATTAAAATGCATAAAATATGATATAGCAAACCTACGTTTTATCCTCACTAGTCCCACCTTAATTTCCTTACTACTTCTTGTAAGGGACTATTTATCAGTTGATCAATAATTTCTTGAAAACTTCTATTTTATATCTCAAAATATTAATATTTTAATTACATTTATTTTATTTTTAATATAAAATATTAATATATATTATTATATTACATAAGAGTTGTTAAACTAATGTTATTTTGTGTTATACCTGGTCGAAATATTATTTTTGTAGTCAGTTTTATAGAAAAAATATGAGTCAAGTTATTATTGGTTTCATGTTCGTATCAAGTTTAATCTTTCTTTTACGCATGGGTTGATTTATTAAAGGAGGAGGTAAAGGTGAGCTTGGCAACTTTTAATGGATTGATTTTATTGTTGTAATGAGTTTAGTTACATTTAGATTTTCATATTAATGTATTCACTCGGTTGAATATATGAGGAAAAATTTATTTAAATTGTGATCTAGTTTGCTAATTTTTTTGCGTTCGAGTACAGTATTAATTTTTTTACATATAAGAAACTAGTTTATATTTTTCTGATACGGTGATTTTTCATAAGGAAATATTTTTGTGATATACGTATTAACTTATTTTTGTCTATTTTGTTTATCATAATATCATCTGTTTATTTCTTTCCCCTTATTACATTGATTAGCACGGGTTTCCAAGAATGATTTGTCTAATAAATTGTAGCAAAAGTGTTCACAAGATGTGAATTAGGCTATGGAGAATGTAAACTTTAAGGCTGGGACAACGCGTAGATGGCTGGTATAGTCAAACTGATCAGATTTTAAGAATATCTTGTTTGTGATAAAAGCAAAGCGCACATGGGGAATGGTTATAAAAGGTATCAAACAAAAGCAAAGCACAAAGCATATTGTTAAGAGTCTTCAAGTGTCACTGTAAATTTTCATCATATTAACTATACATAATAAACACATAAAAATGAAAATCCATAAAATAAAATTAGAAAAAGGTTCCAAATGGTACAAGCCAAATTTACGATGAACTGGCATTACTCGTAGTTGGTCCACTTCATTTTGAAAAAATCGCCTTGGAAAATGATGTATCAGATGGCCATCATTTTTCATTATTATTCATGCAAGTAATCACAATGAGGACGTGTCCTACGAGTACTCTCCCTCCAACCATGCACTTCCATTTTCCTGTTCAAGCCATATATATATATATCCTGAAGATATTAATGTTAATATTCATCTGCATAAAATTTGTTCTTGATGGAAAAAAACAGTGGTCGATGTGGTCATAAAATCGTTATAACTATGTTGTTCATGTTCCTATGAACAACATGCAATTTCTCTTATGCCTAAGACAGACCTCTACTTCAATGTTCCATTATTAAAAATTACCGTGTAGGAGTGTACCATAAAGTATTAACTGGATGTGAAACTAATAAGCCACTGAGGGACACATTGCTGAATCGCAAGGAAGAGAAAAGGCCAAAGAGCTAACTTCTAACACTCATGTTTTGTTCTTTTGGAGGATATATCGCTGTGTAGTGTAATCAATTGCACTTTTATACTACTCTTCAAAAACAGAGATGCAAAGAGAGGGACTGAAGAAAATTTCTTAATCTGACCATGCGCTTTTCTGATGAGCATGCATGAAGTAGGGTAAAAAAACTCAAATTGGATCTCATATGTGTGGCTAACAATTATAGCATACATACTTAGATTTAATAACACCTATATATACTCACATTCAATTCTATACTTTTTATTTGGGTTTTAGTAAAGTGAAATGTTTTTAACTTTTAATGATGGTAAAATAAGAAATGCTATTTAAAAAACAGTATTAACCGTACCAAAATTATCGGAGTTAATTGTAAGAATTTAACCACAACAAATTAAAACTCCGTTATTTAGAAATTCAATATTAGTTCAATAAATATAATAAATACTAAAATAAAGTAATATTTTGCCAATAAAACAATTTTAAAATAAATAATATATTACTAATAATTTAAAAATTTAATAAAAATATATAATTTAAAATTTTATATCAATAAAAAATATATTTAAGCTAATAAAATTGTGGTTGTTCTATTTATTACACTCTTAGTTGTATGGAGAAAGATAAATAAATAGAAAAAATAATAAATAAATAAATAAATATATAGAAATATAGAAATATAAAATAATAATATGAGAGTTTAGTTAAAAGAGAAAAAAATTAAAAAAAAATAATTACTTTACATAATGTTAGTATATAATTAATGTATCTGATCCGGATACAAGCTATATTAACCGTTATTTATTTACACAAATACTCTTAATTAGGTCAATCAAAAAGATATAATAATGGATTTTAAATATTATGATAAGGGTTTATAATGATAGAGAAAATAATTATTGTTATCCATCAGTATAACATTTGTATTTATGAATGATTAACCCTTCAATACCTAAATTAACTTTTTTTTAATTAAAATTGACAAAAAAAAAACTTATCTAGAGGTGCTGCGGAAAAAATAGTGATACATCAAGATTTTTCCTTATGACAAATCAATAGTGGGAATCTCTCTCGATAATATGGTTATTTAAGTGGAAATAGTAAATACAAGGAATAATTAATTAGGTAGAAAGAGATTAAGGGAATGATGTCCCACAATTTTAAAGTAGTTCTGAAAAGGTTCATGAATTATTAACAAAATTTAATATCATTAGTTAAAATGATTAAAAAATAATTATTGTCAAATGATTAAAAAAACCATATATATATATATATATATATATAAAAAATTCCAAAGCTTGATATGACAAATATATAATTGTATATAGGTGATTGGAACTATATACCTCGCAAACTTTTATAGGTAATAGACCCCAAACTCATTCGAATAGTTTATTTCTCAATTTTAGTTGAAAAAAAAGTACTTCTACCTTAATGACACGAGAGCATTTAGTGATTCTAAGATAGTTTTCAAAATTAATAAAAAGATAAAACAGTAAAAAAAATTGTCGACACAAAAAATATATCCCTTTGTTATTAGTATAGATATCATCTATCATTTTAATTTTGTTTGTTAGATTTTAAAGGTAAATAAAGAATTGGAATATTGATTCACTTGACAAATTCATTTCATTAGAATCAACCATGTTCCTAAGTGAGTAAAACTTATTTAATAATTTGGAATATCTATTGATTCGATATTTATTTTTCATCCTAATAACACAGACATAAAATTTGTTGGGATATATTAATGTTTGCCCCAAAAAACCATGAAGAGATTCTTAATTTGTGTTCCTTATAAAATTAAATAAGAAAAATGTGTTGAGATTAAGCAATAGTTATTATTTTGTCCATGTTCCTGTGGTTATCATGGCTTGACCTTGCTTGGCGAGTTGATGCAGTAGACAGATACATAGGACATTGTATGCTCCTGTGTGTTTTTTGCGTTGAAAACGAGTAAGACCGTGTTCCTATGCTCATCATGGCTTGGCTTGTCTTGGCGAACGCGCATTTTCCTGAAATTTCCGCAACACCAAAATGTGACCCCTACTTCAATATTCCATTATTAATGTACGTATCACTGTTTTCACTCCACTGGAAACAGCGAAACACTCCTTTTGTTTAACCACTCGGAGAAGAAAATTGCCAAAGGCTAACTTCTAACACAGACATTTCATTCTTTTGCAGCCTACGTATATATATATGCTTATTAATCAATTAAAATTTAATTTACTGTGCAAAAAGATGCGTAAGGGAGAGAGACCAACGAAATGCTCTTCAGTTTTGTCCATGCAGCTTCTGATAGGGCACATGCAGACCCACAATTTTTTTTACTGTAAAACCGTGGTCCTGCATATCTGTATTCCCGAATTGAGAAAGAGACTTTTAGTGAATTTCAATTCAAAGTAAAATGGAAAAGCTTAAATGGAACCGAAATTTATATCTAAAATATTGTGCAGCCGCAGAACAAATAAATATACATGCATGGAAGTTTTAATAATACATACAGATACATATATATATATATATATATATATAGCATAACTTGTAAAGTTTGAATACAAATTTCTCTTATAGTCCAACTATTTTTGGCTTCAAGGATGGATGAGTAGTACGTGCGTTAGGAATTTAATGAAGGAAATATGATCTTGTAGAAGAAAATAGGATGGTCCAAGTACCTTTATAAACAATCAGGCTTCACAGCAAGCACGTGGTGGGGGAGTTTTGCTTAGTTTAGAGTTCATAGACAGAATATTTTGCTTCATTTTGCTGCCAAGATCTAATCCCATTCGTTCTGGTAGACGTTACCATACTCATTCATGCTTCGTAGCATGCAGTTAATACTTCTTTTTTGGGGGTAATTTAACAGTGAAAAAAGTTCATATATAGAACTAAAAGAGGTCTTTCACACCAAAAGAACTTCAGACATTAAAATTTTCTTCCATAGATCTTTTCATTGTTAAGAAAAGTTCTTATTTCAATTTTTTAAACAAAGAGTATTAGAGAATTGAGAGCGTGATATTTCATTTGAATTTTTTAGAGGGTTTAATTTTTTTTCTTAAAATATCATAATGTTTTATATTTTTATTGAATTGTAATTTCTTTCAAATATTAGCATTAGATTAAAAGTTTTGTTCATGTAAAAGTATTTGATACCTCATTTATTTATTTATATATATATTTGAAATTGATGTAATTTTTTAAAATTATATTAAAATATGAATAACGTAATTGTTGTTTAATTTTTTAAATATTTAATATAGATAGTTACAATGTGAAATTATAATTTAATGTAGACAAATGTATATTTGACCCCAATGTAAATGACTTCTCATGGATTATAACATCTTATAAATTTCAACTTCAACTTATATAACAAATAGCAAGAGTAGACATTTTTAGTTGCTTTACTTAAATCATTCATTTTACGTCATTTAAAATTTATGTGTAATAATAATAAAATCTTATTTTTAATAAAAATAATAAAGTTGAGTTTTATATGAAATAATATTTATATACATTAAATTTTAAAATTTTATATTAAAAATGATGTTATATTTCTTATATGTTAAGACTCTTATTTGTGTTAAAATTTATTGTGAGAAATGTTTCAGCTTACAACAAACTCTATGACTCTCAGTCTCATATTCAAGAGAGAAACCAAGTTACCGCTACTCAATTGATTTTATTTTCTGATGGTCATTAGTGCAGAGGAGCTTGGCCTTTCAAAGCCCCATTTTTCTTCAGAAAAATGCAATGTGGACTTTAGGGAGATGAAGAGAGACTTGACTCGCTTACTTATAAGTTATAACCAGTTGTTGCAACCCTGAAACCATTCTCCAAAAGAGATAAAGCTTAGGTACCAATTTCTCAAACTTTGCCCACTAACTAACCAAGTTCAACCCAAGCATTATGTATAGAGGAGTATTTCTTTTTCCTTCATGGTTGGTCTGCTTTCATCAACATATTGGCACTGTAATTTGGTTGTAACACTATTTTCTTTGGATCTTTCGTCACACCCTAAGTGACACCCTTAAAGACTTGAAAACATCTATGTAGATGTTATTCCTGAAACTATTTCATAATTTATTTATTTTTTAAAATGAAGAACTTAAAAAATAAATTAATTAGTTGATATATCTAAGAGGTGTTTAAGTCATGGAAATACAAATAATTGATTATTTGAAGTATGTATTATGTATAGATGTATCTTTAATTGATTATTTTTAAAATTGAAATGAAAAGCATTAAAACTGATTTTATTAAAATAACCAAATAAATAGTTTGTGTGTAACACATTATGAAATTAATTAAATCAATGCATATTACTATAAATATTTTAATTTATAATGTTTGATAGATTAAGTTATAGAAATTTTATATTAATGTATGAAATATCAATTAATGTTTGTGCACGGACTTCTACCTTGACTTTGAGATAGACTTGGATTCCAAAAAAATTTCGTGAAAGAACTCATTCCTTAAATGCATATGGAATAATAGGGATACTTTTCATGATAAGTTGTTTAGTAATAATTAAACAAAAGTATGGATCTTATTAATTAAAAAGCTTAATAACCCTTAAATCATATGTTTTGAAAAATGTAAGCTAGTATATTATACATGAATATTGAAAAAAAAACAAATTTCATAAAAGTTGGTAAAAATATGGTGATATAATTATGAATATGTAAGATTGAAATGTACACAAGGAGGAGGAGATTTCTTTCCTTAAGTGTATTAAGGATAGGGACATGATGCTAAATTTGATCATAAAATGATGAGGAAAATGATCATTTGTATAAAGGTTTTGATTCATGTGAATGATGGACAAGGTGTCACTTAGACATAAAGCGATATGATAGTAGATATATTTTCTTATTATGAACTCATGTTTTGTAAACCTTTGTTAGGTGTTTTTTAGGAAATAAACTGATCACAGGAATCCTAGAAAATTAATCTCAATGTGAAAATTATGTCATTAAGGAGTTATTCCTGAAAGCAAATAATGATCCCATTTGATACTTGTGATATTATCACAAGGTTGGTTAACCATGAGAGTGTAACACTTAGTTGTGACCATGGACGAGTAATCAACTTAAAAATCATGACAAAAGTACAAATCATTATTAATTGGTGAAAACTCACCTTTTTATCAATAATAGGATGAGCTCTCAATAGTCATCCAACTTAAATAAAGTAAGTTTATTGAGTTCTAGTAGTACATATGACAATTGTTTCAAGATGGATAATGTAAAAAATAATGATAATTTGGGAATAAAACATAATGAGAAGAAAAATGGAGTTTGTGAATATATCACTTAGGAATAAGTTTTGCTTTATGACTTCGAAAGAATGAAATGTTCGTTGTATACATAATATTTTCATAATAAAATGGCATGTCAATAATGTTTTTGCACATAGATTAATATCATGGAGAGAAAGTAGACATACAATACTATTATAAATAAAAATAATTTTATGAGTCACTTTTGATTTTGTATGGTATTAATAGATAATTGAAATATATAATTTATATTTTACTATTTTTTTTAAACTCAACTCATATTATCATCCCGTTGATCTAATAGAGATTATCAACTTTTCTAGCTGATCAACTTTTTCATTTAGAAAATCTAACTCCATGAAAAATGTTATACAATAATGTCAAAATTAGGACAAAAATAAAAAAAATAATACAATATTGATTACTAATCCACCTAGAAGAAACACATATAAAATAACATATAAAGCAAGATAAAACTAAATAATTGTCTGATGTAATGTTTAATAAGTACTACCCACAACGTTTTCAACACCTCTCATGCAACACCAATCTGCCATCCTACACTTAATATGACGGATATCAGTGAAGGATTGATGACTAAAATCAAACTTTCTATTTAGTAACTCTCACTCCAGATTTTGTAAACTGATTAGTTTCGGCTTTGGTTTGAAATATTTTTTTAAACTTAGATTGAATCATCATTGAAGAACAAAAGATGGGCTCCATAAAATAATAATAATTTGCCATAGTTTTATCTTTGCTAATGAGAGTGCAACTGTCTCAACAATGTCATGTTTCGGCCCATGAAAGATGTTCAACAAGCAAGATTTGATTGCATGAATTTGGGCCCGTTATCTTAAACTTGCAAATTGCTGACTTCATTGTTATCATTAAATTCAGCCCATTACTTGATTACTCTATAGATTATAGTGCTTTAAGATGTGACCTCCATTGTAACCATATTGAAACGAGCATATCATTTTACAAATAGTCTACCTTCTATTTTTTTTTTCAAAACTCAGTATTGATGAAATTCAATAACATTGTCAAACTTTTTCACTAAAAATATAATATTATTTTTTTTAATTAGGAGGGTGAGTAGTAGTTTGATTTAGTCTAATTTTTATTTTAACCTAATTAAATGTTAGTAAGTTGATTGAATTTTTATTTATTTAACATAAGTTATCGAGTTAAATAATCTAAAAAAATATTGTCATTTCTTTAACTCTTAAAGAAGACTTCAAAATTAATATTTTTAATGTTGTTTTTAGATTTTAAGATAACAATAATATTTATAGGATAAACATGAAAAAATAATTCTCAAAGAAATGAGATATCAAAACAATAATCACAAATATATTTTAAAACTCATTGACTGTAGTTTAAAATTGAATACAAAATATGAAATATTTACTCATGATATTCATACAATCAATTGTATAATTTCTGTACATAATAAAACTATTAAACAGATAATATTTTTATTTTTATTTCGTAATTGAGTTGGGTTAGTTTCATTTAGTTTAAAACTTAAACTTATTTACCAATCCGTTTACAATTGTCTGTAATAAATAAGAAAAAACGATCTAATCCAATCATTTAACCTACAAAAAAAAGTAATTAGATTGAGTTAAGTTAGACATATGGAAACAAATTGGCTTAAACAAACTTCTTGTTTAACGATTAAGTAGATAGAAATGAAGTGAGCTTAAAAATATTTTTACGGTTAATAGCAGAATATTCTCAGATTTATGTAGTGAAACCTGTAATTATATTGAAATTTTAAACTAATCATGTACAAATAAACAAAACTTTGTTACACCATTGGAGCTACCAAATCACACAAGAAATAAAAAGGGAAATAATGAACTAGAAGAAAACTGAAGAGAAGAACGAAATCTAAGAGAGAAGGTTTAAATTTGGGACTCACCATTGCTGGAACAAAAGATTATAATAGGATTTATTAACAAATAATTTTTTAATATATTTTATTTTTTTAATATATTTATAAATAACTTGTTAATATGTTTTAACTAAAAAAAATGAATGTACGTCAATAAAATATACTAATAAGTTATAATTAAAAATCATCTTAAAACAATTTTATAATGTATGGTTTGTTATCGTATTTTGTTTTATAACGAAGGTTTGTTATTGCATTTTCATTAAAATGAATTAATTATTTATATTAGTAAAATAATTTTTATCTTTATATATGTATATATATATATATATATTAAAACAAAGGTGCCAGACATGAAAAGACACAAAGTCGACTTATGTGAATTCTTGATTGTTTTGTGGATCAAATTGTTTGTAGAATTGACCAACATAATTTGACCATTTGTGAAATTCCAATTGCATTACCTATTTGTACGGGTTGATTGAATTTTGAGAGGAAAAAATAATTTTAAATTGTGACAATTTTAACATTATAAACTTTAGTTATCTTTTAATATTTGCCAACTAATATGGTAGTAGACTTTGATGTCAAACACATAATTAAAGTCATTATTAAATCGAGATATGCGAAGGATTAATACAAAATATTACTTTAATTATAAGAATATAATTTAGAAGTATTCTGAATTTAAATATAATTGATAGATCAAGTATATGTTACAATTATATATTAAGTAATTAATACTAAAGGTGTATAAAGGTATGAAAAAAAAACAAAAGAAAATAGAAAGAAAATGAGTGTTCACCATAGGGTTCAATGAAACATTTCCCAACGTCTTTTTATATTAAGAGAGAAAACTCGTGATAATAAAAAAAAAGTGGATGCTACAAAATCACGTTGTGGAATAAAGATTCGGTGATGAAGGAAACTGCACTAGAAAACATGTAAATGAGTAAGTGTCATAAATTGATTTTTTTCAAGTAGGCAAAAGGATTGCTTGAAGTTTGTGAGTCATTTAAAATGTACGAAATAAATAAACATTTTTCATACCACAAGAGATATGATTGGTTGGTTCTTTGATTGATGATTATACTTTTTAACTTGATGCTGAGGCTATGGGAGCTATATAGTAATAGGCTTAAATGCTAAGCAGATAATTGAAGTCCTCATCAAACCAAGGTATATGGAGGGTTAGCTCAATATAAAAGGTCACCTTAATTATAGAAGAGGTATTATGAATTTAAATATAATTTATAGTATAGTCATCAAGTGTCTGTTACAATTATATACTGAGTAATTAATACCAAAGGTGTATAAACAGATGAAAAGAGAAAGAAAAAGAAAATGAGTGATATAGTTAGAGAGTAAGAATACTCTTGGACTACAACAACTATTATTTTATTATATTTTAAAAATACTTTTGAAATATTCTTAATTATTTACATACACTATCTTTTCTAATGGGTACTTGAAAACAAGAATATTTATATACACTAATAAATATTCTCAAATAAAGAAAAAGAATGTATGATTATGTATAAATTAAATAAATTAAGATATTATTGTTTCCTTTCATAATTAAGTAAATATGATTTATTAATGTGTATATTTTAAGGTTGATAGAAGTAAAAAAATTAGTATAATGAGGATATCTTACTTTAAAGAAGTTATTCTCTAATGATTTAAAAATGAAAGATATAGGTAAGATACTATGTGATAAAAATAAAAATATGTTAATTTTATTAAAGAGATTCATGAAAGTAAAATATTAATCATTATTTATTTCAATTTATAATATATATCAACTTAGTATATTATAATGACTTAAAAATAATTTGAAATGGATATAAATGGAAATAACTTTGTAAGCAATAATTATTGGAACTCAAACTTGTATTTGATTAAATACAAAATTTGCTACTAAAATGTTGGGAATGTATTGAAGTAACCTGAAATGACACATTGAAAAGTTATAAAAGAAGATTTAGAAATACTTGTAAGAAATAAAAAATTATTTATTTACAAATAGGAGGTATAACCACTTGAGGTGTCAAATTCAAATTTTGCTAAATATGCAAATATAAAAAAATTCATCCTAGGTTTATGATTTCTTTTGACCAAAGGAGGAGTATCCTGAAAAAATAGAAAACAATCAATTATTGTTTCATTTGCTATAGAAGTTGACTTCCTAACATGATTTGAGTGCTAAACTAAATAGTCAAATACTAACTATTAAATGATATATCCATGTAGTAAAGTTCAATAATAATAACAAAATGATAAATCAATAAATTAATATATAGTATTTGAGTGAAACAAATATCGAAATATCTAAGTATTCATCTTTTATTCAACTTTCATTATTAAATAATAAAGTCAAACACAGTTATGAAAATTAAAATACTAAGCATCTTATTTGTGTATCTAATATATTGACCTATTATAACCGCATGAAAAGACATCTCTATAAAGAGAATCCCATAAAATAAATAACATGTAGAACTTGACTTATTCTTTGTCTTCTTCTTTTTCATGTGTTGTAAAAAAATGATTGAGTCAATAGACAACAAAGCAAGATCTGAGTATGACTTTGAATTCATACAAAATAAAACAAAATTGTTTGCATTATTGTTCTTTTTCTTCCCTTATTGCAAAAATGTATAACATGTACATTTTTAAAGAATATTTCAATGATCATGCATACATCTCACAATAAACATTTTAGTAAGGATATAAAAGACCAAAAACTCTAAAGGAATAAGATTGATCAATTGATAAAATAATAAAAGACTAATTAAGTGATAAGAAATAAGAAAGTTATACTACAAAAAAGTCGTAACAACTTTATTGTGTTTGAATAATGTGATTTGTTGCACTAGACATCTCTGACATATTCTAACTCACTACAGGATACATTTTTTTATGATTTTTTTTATCATTCTGGGTTAATTTTGTTTTGAACTTACCAATATGGATGAATTTTAAAAAATTACAAGAATGGACAAATCGTGTCTCAAAGCATGATTTAAAAAAAATTCATGATTCACGATTTTTGGATCAACCGAGTTATATGTGCTAAAAAGGTGGCTTACATTTCAATTTGGTACATCCGTCCACCTAACACTTGAAAAACAAGAAATTTTAGATTAAAAATAAACAAATATGACATGGTCTTTTATATATAGGTGGAGGAAAAGTGTTCATAGTGTCCATGAATCTTTATTCTGTGTAGAAATTACGCTTTAAATCACGCTTTTTATTTTTTTATTTTTTTGTAAGATCAACATAAGATAGCTAAACGATTTGTATATAATTCGTTAAGGTTATATAATAATGAAATTACTCAATAAAAATTATTAAAGAAAAATGTATTTTTTTACTTTGTGGATAAATAGGAAAATTTAGGATTTTTTTTAAGAAATTTAAATTACTTTCATTCTAAATTGTTTAACTTTTCAAATATTTTGTTTGAGTAAAGAAAATCAAATTTATTGATTTTCTTTATTTTTCTTATTTTGAAATAAAAAGCTTAATTATCATTAAATACAAAAATATCATTAAATAATATTAGTAACATTGATAACAAAAATCATACATCAACAAAAAATAATTGTTGAAATAGGAGATTCTAGAAAGTGAGGTTTGAATAGAGTCTTATATTCTTAACTATTAGACTCTTTGTATGCTGATAGACTTTGATAAGAAAGATGATAGTATTTCCAACATAAAACCTTAAGACTCAATGTCTATCGATCTTTGTTTTTCTTATATACACCTGAACTTTATCATTTCTACTCAATGTGTGACTTTACTTTCACTCTCACACTTAAATTTCTAACGTTAGCGAAATTTTCTCTTTTAGTACTATTGGATGCTCAATAAAGAAAGACTTGATGCTTACGAAATTCATTAACCAAGTCCTAAAAGGAAACAATTCAAACAACACAAGATAATATCACAAATTTAATTTGTTCAACGCAGTATCATTCATTTCCTTTTTCTTCTTCTTCTTCGTCTTAAAGGTTGGATTGATCCTGCAATTATTTCCTTGAACGTTTATCAATAAGATGTGATTTTATTCAAGTAAATCTTTCATAATGTGATTCGACTTTCTTATTTTAGTTCATTTGTAATTTCTACTATTAGACTATCTAACAGACTTATTTGAGACCTATTAGACTCTTAAGGCTTATCTTACAGACATAGTTGTATGAAACAATCTTGTTAGATGAATCATAAGTATATTAAAATACATTATTCTTATTATCATCAAAACATTTCTTATACAAAAGTCTACGAGGTCTAGACTATTTAAAGTCGTAACACTACTAGACCTTCTAATAGTCATAACACTATTAGACATCTAATGGTTCAACAATAATCATTAATAACTTTAACTAGAAAAATATGACTGACATTTAGGATAAATAGTTTCTCTTACATTAATAAAAAAGATCCTAGCAAAATTAATAAATAACTTTTGCCTACATTAAAGAAAAAAAAATCACAACAATTTTAATAAATAAAACCTCTATCTAAGTTGACTAAAAAATTATCTACATTTGAATATTTTTTTTACTAACATTAACTGAAAATAACTCTATAAAACTTTTATTAATATTTATAAAGAAATAACTTTAATATGAGTTTTGATTGATATGGGTCAAAATATAGTTTGAACTAACATAAAATAAATTAAAAATAATTTCAATTGATGTTAATCGAATGATGTCTCCGATATGGGTTGAAAGTTACGAATGATATTGACAAAGAAATATTAAACTAATATCAAATAAGAAATAATGATGTATTTCAACAAAAGAAATTAATGACAAATAATAATCACAATTAACTTTAACTTCAAATAAATCTCACCAATATTAATTAAAAAAATTATATTGACAACGATAATATCAATCTTACCTTAATTCACCACATCTTAATAAAAAATGGCAGAAGGAAAAAATTATAGATGTGAAAAATTAGAAAAATTTTCATTTTTTATATAAAATTTAAAATTATATAATTTTAATAACAAATTGTTTTTATAAATTTTTATGATTAAATTTTTAATTTTTTATCTGAATAATATATTTTATTATAAAACATTTCAAATTTTATAAAAATATAAATTATTTTCTAAAAGTTCATCGTCAAAACACATTATTAAGATTTATATCTCGTATAAATCCTTGCAATTTATATCTCATATAAATCCTTGCTAGCCCTCGTTATCATTTTCTAAGTTATTGAAACTTTCCTATACATATAAATTTCTTTCAAACTAGAAATGTCAAGTATTAGAAGGCAAACACCTAAATTTAGTAATACAAATATTCACTTAATTTATCAAGAGAATGCATTTTACTCACAAAAAATCCTTCAACTAAGAAAGTTAATTAGCTTATATAATTCACAACATTAGTTAAAACATAAAAATTATCCAAATAAAAATTAAAATGTAAAAATTCAATAAATATAGAGATCGAAGGAGTGTCTTAACTTAATTTAAATTAAAGAAATGTATAGAAATGATTTGTGATACTACATCTAATTTACTTTGTGTGATGGTTAAAAGGAGAGATGGAAAATATGAATAACATTATTCTACATAAACTATGAATGAAACATTAGAAAGAAAGTTTGAGTTGAAAGTGTATATGATATTTTCTCATAGTTAAAAGATTAGATAAAACATGTGCATCCCTTAAATGAAACAGTAAATGTTTCTCTTCTCTCCAAGATTGAGCAGCAGGCTATTAGTGTACCAAGCAACCAACCCAGCGAAGAAAATGGCAACAATGGTGATGTCTAGAGGCTCTTATCCGAGTCAAGTTTCTTACATTAATCCAACACCATAGGAGGGCAAAATGGTAACACAGCATTATCCGTCCGTTACTGAGTGAGAAATGAAAAGTAATGTCACATTTAATTACTGTGAAAAGCAGGCACGGTTATCCATCATCACTGTACAATATATACCACTCTCACACTCTTCCTCTTTCTGTTCCAGATCCCCTTTTTACTTCAAACCTTCCTCCTCTTCCTCTTCCTCCTCTTCCTCTTCCTCTTCTTTCCATTTCTAATCATTTCTTTTGTATTTCTCGAAGCACTGTGAGGCATTCCGTCGCAACCTTTTTCTTCTCCAGTAATCGGTAATCTCCTTCGACTTCTTCGTATAAAAATTTAAATTTTAATACCCAACCCTGCATGTTCCTGTATCTCTTCAGATCGATCCCCTTTAGCTTTTCGTTTTTGTTTTATTTTTTTTGTGTTTTTGTTTTCATTTTCACGGGCATGCCTTGATGATTTCTCCTTTTTTTCTGTCTGTTTATTTTCAACTTTGCAGAATCCGAGGAACGTTTTGTTTCATTTGGTCTCTGGGAAGATCCGGTTGATCCGATCCTCGTGGGGAGCGATTTGGGTTTGTAACCGTGTGGCGACGTCGTTTTGGTTTGTGTTTTCGGATTCGCTGTTTTCTGAAACCTCGTACTCTGTTGTATTGTAGGACTGGGATCTAAGTGTAGGAAACAACAAAAAAACATCGTCGGAATCGTTGATGTTACAAATGGAGACACTTGTTGTCGTGGCGCACCACAGGAACCAATGCTACCCACGGTCGAAACCCCAAGACCACGCCGAGTTTGGTTCCTCTTCACCTTCAAGAGACTTTAGGGGAATAAATTGCAGAACTTTCCAAACGGGGTGTGGTATTCTACCAACCCCACTCAATTCTCACACTTCACCGTTAACTAAATGCCCCAAAACGCCGATAACTCCTTCACACACAAACAAAACCCGCTGCAGAACCACTCCCAATAGCGCCCCAGTTCCCATCAATCACAGAAAGGAGAAAAGTTTCGGTGAACATGTCTCTGATGGGGGCATTTTGCTCTCTGAACTTTGGGCTGGGCCTACATATTCGAATTCTCCACCACCCAGTTCCTTGCCTATTCCTAAATTTTCTGTAAGGCCAAAGAGGAGTGTGTCCCTTGATCTCCCTGGTTCTTGTCCTGAAGTTGAATTGCAGTTACATGCTAGTTCTGCCCCTTCTTCCCCTCGAGGGGATCATTCTCCATGTGCCAGAGACCTCTTTGATTCGGCGACGAAGGCGCTGCGTCGCATCCTCAATCTTACCTTGGACGATGAATGAGACTGGGGAGCAGCAGGCTCCTGTAAATAATAAGTACTTTTGGTTAATGAGGTTGGGTTAGTGTTAGATTAGGTGTGTATAGAGTAACCAAATAAAAACTTGTAGTTTTTTAGTTTATGTGTAGCTTTCAGTACAGTGGTGGTGTGCCCTTGACAATGTTGATTGATGATCGGTGTGGTTGGTTCATGATTGGAAATGTAAGCAGGGTTTCTTTTGTGACATTGATGGAAGCTGCCAGAGAAATGATTGGGAGAAGCTGAATGGCGTGGAAAAGGGTTGGAGTGGCATGGAATAGAAATGGGTGGTAATGAAGAAAGTTATTAGTTTATATATTCAAGAGGAATACTGAGTTCATGATGTGGTGTAGTTCATAGTATAAACTCCTAACAGAAAGAATGGTTTACCTTCGCTTAATCGGATAAAGGATTTAGGTCTCCTGTTTTAGTACATAATGTAGATTGTAGAATCCCTGCACTTGCAATAGCCTGTAGAGCTTAACCTTTTGGTCCTTTATCCTTATTTTCTGGTCCTGTAGGATGATCCACTTTTTACTAGTTTGTAGTTTCTAAGTTGCTTACTGGTCCTTCTCTCTTTAGCTATCTCTTCTTTCTCTGTGTAAAGTTTTCATTTCTTAGTTGCCCTCTGAGAGGGCATAGTTTCTCCCTTCACCATCTTTTCGGTTTTTGCAAAGAAAAGTTGGAAGGGCTTCGGTTATATAATCTGACGCTGCTGTTGCTATAGGCTTTTAGTGTTAGTCTGTGTGTCACACAACCTGTTATCAAGCCCCTAATGGTTTCCATCATAGCCTTTGGTTAACGCTTCTCTCCGTAGTCTCACCTGGCTTGTCCTTGATGGAGAGTACTGACCATACTACGCCAGAATTTTTGGTAATATATTGCTTGATTTTCATCCTTCTGCTTTGTTATTTTCGTGCCATAAACTGCAGTTACTAAAAATTGCTTCCATGTGAATCAGGGAGGTGGAACTGTGCCGAGGCTGTTTTGTTCAAAAGATGTGGTCATGATCTTCTAGGTCGCTAGTTAGTTTGCAAGTTCGTTTTTCTTAGAATCCCTTTGTGGTTCATAACTTATGTCTCTTTCTGAGTGTTTGTAACTTGTGGAACTCCATGTGGTCTGCTGAAATAAATTAGTGTTCACTATTATTAGCTACGTACTATGGTTTATCTGGAGTAGGTATTAAGTTATATGTTTCTGTTCAGTAATTATACTGTTTTTAAACCTTTGAAAGCAGCATTTTTGAGGAAGGAATTTCTGTTTTCTTGACTTGGATTGGTTACGATATGACATGGATATCAGGATAGGAGACATTATTAAAAAAAGATTTAACAACATGATTTAATAAAAAAGTCATAGGATATCGTTTGTAGTCATTGGATTCATCTGTATTGTGAGTTTATTGTAAACTTACCCTATTGGGTTCCGTCCTCTGCATATTCTCCTTCTTCCCTAATATCGCTTACACAGGTGGTTCACCAGAGTCTCTGTAAGAGAAATATTTTGCCAAAAGGCATAATATTTATGAAGATATTAATCAGTTATCAGTAAAACATCAAATTCATGGATGACATTAACAATCAGTTGAAGCAAATTTACTTGCATTGCAATAATAAGAAAATTAAAAACATATGAAAAGAGTTATATTTTTCTTCTAACCCATATCAGAAAGTGGCATAAAAACATCGTTGAATTGTTCGAAGGGAAGTCTTCTTTACATTATTATTTGTTATAGCATTTCCCTATGTTTTGGCTGGAAAAAAGAGGAAGAAAATGGGGGGAAAGTGATAAGTTAATAATATCAATTTTTAATTGCATTTGAGAAGAAATATAAGGAATTATATTTGTGTCTCTCGTGAGTAAAAATATCTTTTCCGAGTTCCCTAAAATAAAATAAATATTTATGGAGCTTATTATTGATTTTCTTTTTCAAAATGTAAAAGTGAGAAAGAAGAAAAATGAAGGTGAGCTTTTATGGTTAATTTATTTAATTGTATTCATTCTTCCATTCATTTCAAGATAAATATATAATGATTCTTTTGTTCACTTTTTTCTTAACTTTTATTTACCCACATACCTTTATTTTATTTTTCTTTTACTTGTACTTTAAGAATCTCCCCTTTCTTCTCTTGGCCGACCATAATCATTTGATCACATTATTGGATCTTAGAATGTGTTTGGTTCATCAATACAAAAGAAAAGAGAATACAAAGACATTTTATGATCATTAAGGTTATTAGGTTTCTAATAATTCTTCTTCTAGCTTTGTTGTTTATTTTTTTTTCCTATATGCATTTAATGTTTTGTTTAGAAGAACAAATAGATGAAAATAAAGAAGAAATAAGTTGATAAAAGATTGTTCCGTAGAATAAAAAGAATGAGAAATAGATTTTCTTTTCAAAAGTGGTGTAATTTGATAAAAAAAATTGAGATAAAAAGATGAATACGAACAGGTAAGAAATAATAGAGTGAGTTTCATATATTTTTTAATCTTTTCTTTTTCTTAACCAAACAATTAAGTAATTTGGCTTTTTCTTAAATGAACACACATTTGTTATTAAATTAACATAATATTATTTTAATCAACAAGGTCACAATTTATTTATCATTTTTCATAGAAACTTGATTATAATTATAATTAATTTCATAAGAACATTTGATTGTCTATCCCTAATCATTATGTAATTAGACTGTTTCACGGCACAATCTACGTGTTAGAAGAATCTTTTACCGAAACCTTTAAAAAAAGTAAGTACAATTAATTAATTTTTAATTTATATTATGATTTTATCTAATAATTATGATCAATCAAGTTAATAAAAAATTATAAAATTAGGATATTACATTAATGAAAAAAAAATGTAGAGTAAAAAATGAGAGACTGAAACCTATGTTGTAGTTACTATACTAAACAAAATCAATCTATATTTGCATGGAATTCAATTTTAAAAAAGATAAAATTACATTCTCAGAACTAACCTTTGGAACCTTTTTGTTGGACATTGATGCAAGGCTTCAAATATTAGTTTCTGAAAAGTGTATTTTAACAAGAAAAAAACTGGGGAATGCATAAGTAAAGAGAGAGAGGTGCAAATAACAATTTTATTATTTTGTTTTTGAGACTCATTTCATATTAACTCTTGGGGCTAATGAGTTTATCCTTATACGAGTCAATAGATTTGTAGGGTAATTATATATATCACTGGAAAAAGTAATACATTTAATGGAAATAAGACTATCACGAAATAAGTCTAAAGAAAATCATTTAAATAGATAATTCATGTTTTGAAGTAAATTTTATTTTAAACAAGTATTATTTTAGAGATTTTTTGTATTTTTATTTTTAAAAAATTAATCAAAGTCATCCATGATATATATATATATATATATTTTTTGTTGTGTACATATTTTTTTTCCATTATAAACCTTAATTTACGTAACACCGTATTGTTATTTTTTTTTGTTTAATAGACATTTTGGTCTCAATATTTTATGAAAATTTGTAATATTTTTTCACGTTCTTTTTTTTTTCAATTGAGTCCTAAATTTAATTTTATTAAACTCTATCAATGTGATCATTTCTGTTAGATTAATGTTAATAACGTTAATTGTACGAGACGTAATGACAAAAGAGCAAGAATACGAATAAGATACTACAATCTCTGTGAACTTTTTGACAAAAAGGATCACATTGACAGATTTTAACAAAATTTGAGATTCAATTGAAAAAAAAAAATAAACATGAGAAAACATTACAAATTCTCACAAAATATTGGAATCAAAATATCTATTAAATCTTTTTTTTCTGTCTCATCCTCTCTTCCAAATAATATCAACATTAATAATGTCATACTCACACTCATATTGTTTTTTTATAACTTTGAATTTCTCTTCTTTCCCACAATCTTTTTTTCCATTGTAACTAATGATTTCAAATTTCTTTAACATTAAATTTAAATCTCTTAAATAATATCTTAAATTTAAACAAAGTCATATATTTATATATAATATTAAAAAACTAAAATTAATATACACTAATATGTAAAATAATAAAAAATTGTAACAGCAATTAAATTGTATCTAAAAAGATAAAATAATAGGATAAAATGTGTACACATTCACATTGCTGAAAAATATTATTAATGGTTTATTTTTAATAATTATAATAAACTGTTATAAATAATATAATTCATGTCATATTATTTTGATCACTATAATTTTCTACATTATTTTGATATTTTTAAATTTTTATGATGCGAAAAAATTTCCCAAAGTGTCATTGTGGGGCCGAAATTTTTTTCCCCTAAATGTCATTGTGTGTTCGTTTTTGTGAGCTTTAGGATAAATTTCTTCAGCTTGTAAAGCAAAAGTCACCCATCTTTGGATTTCAAAGGCCCTTGTCTTTATTTTTAAACTCCACAATTCTTTTCTTCTTTGCAGCAATGCGACCTATTTTTACCTTTCTTCTTGAAATATCAGTATTTTTTTTATTCAACTGAACCATTTTGCATTTGATTACAAGATTTGTAATTTTTAATTCCATTGATTTCCCTAAAACTCCAAATAGTGTTAAGTATGGGTTTATAGTGCCAAAGGTAGTATGGGACACTCATTTGTCATAATATTGAAACTAGGATTTCGTCATATCCATAGAGAGTAAATTTGTTGAGTATGCCTTCTTTTTACTATGTAAAAGTAAATTACCTGGTTTTAAATTTACTTTTTATAATAAATTAGTGTTTAATTTTATATTAATAATATTATTTTAACTTTTATATTAAATGATGGTTTAATTTTATTTTAACCATTAAAACATTAAATATAAGTTTTAAATTTTTTAGAAAATTAGGTGGTTTTTTATTATTTTTACGATACATTTATATCTTTTAATTTAATTAGATTTTAAAGGTTTGATAACAAAAATAATTCTAAAGTTTTCAAAAATAATTCAAAAATTACACTAATTTTTATATAAAAAATTTCTATTTCAATGAACAATTTTTCTTAAAAAAGTTATTTTGATTTGAAAATTGGTATGATTTCATCTTAAAATATTTTTTTTTTCTTAATTTCATTTTTTTAATATTTAAATATAAATATAAATATATATATAAATAATAGTTTTAGACATATATATATATAAGTTACTGTTTATATATACATATATAAAGTTATTGTTTATAAATATAAATTATTTACTTTTAATAGATTTAAACTATTTAATTATAAATTACAATTTATTATAAAAATTATTTTATATTATATTCATTATACATATACAAACAAAATAATTTTATGTATAATAAAATACAAAAAATTTGAAGGTGAAATATTGATAGAGATCTTTGAAAAGAAAAATATTAAAAATATATGAGATACTGTTATTGAAATACCATAATAATTTTGGACAAAAATTTGAATGTAAAATGTTGATGAAGATCTTTAAAAAAAAATAATGGATATATATATATATATATATATATATATATATACATACGAGAAGACTGTTAGTTGAAATTTGTGTAATCTTTCATAAATTAAAATTATATTTAATCTTTCAACGGTTAAATAAAACTAATGATAATTTATTATAAAAGTTAAATTTAAAATAAAGTAATTTACTTTTATAGCAGAGAGACAACGTTCAAAATACCAGCAAATCATATCAAATAAGGTTATGAAATTTGGTAGGTTTAATTTAATTTGTTTTATTTCTATGAACTTTGATTTCCAATATAAAATGAACCAATAAGATTTCTATATTATTTATAAAATTGTATTTGCACTATTCAATATTCAGATTTGGAATTAGCATTCCAATAGTAGGCAATGCACATTTCAATGTTGGGAATCTCAATGAGTATGAGTTTACCTCGGTAAGAAATAAGTAGCTTCAATAAATTATAAGGAAAAAAATTGAAAAATTCATTGTTTTAAGAATTTAAATTAAAGGTGATCTCAAATTATTTATGTGATTTACTAAGTGTGGTTTGGTTCTACATATCTTTTTCCGAAAGACTTAAAAAATTATAAGGGAAAAGTTTTTTGTTTTTGTCAAAAGTTGTCTAAAATCAACTTATACTTGCTAGCGAGTTTATGCACAACACATGTGTGGTGAAATGTTGGAGCCCAACACGAACATGATGGGATGGTATCAGGTTCTCACAGTTCACTGTCTCCATGTATAAAATGAAAGAGTAATGTGTTGATTTGGGAATAATTTAGTCTAAATGTACAAAACTATAAAATTTGGTATTTTATGCCATTGAATGGTGGTGTTATGATTAGTAGAGAATAAAATTAATATAATAGAGCTGAGGATGGTGCTTGGATAAGTAGGCATACATGACAGTTTCAGACTAAGATTGATAAGTTGATAACATTAATAAGATACTTAGGATAACACTTAACGTAGCAAAGTTGGTAGAATCTTGCTTTAGAAAAATTGGTAGAGTCTTGCCTTATAAAAACTGTGTTATTTGGTAAACAATAGGGAGTCTATAGATAACTAACTTTATTTCTTTCTCTACTTTGTTGTTATATTTATCGTAAATTCAAATAATGTTTCTATATTAGCTTTCATATCTCATTATATGTTCCAAATTTATCTAAAAATGATTGATTTAATATTTTAAAGGGTCTTTATATGACTTAAAATTTTTAGTCTTGTTTTCTATGATTATTGTACGCAATCGTTTTCTATTTTCTTTATTTTTGAGCATTTTATAATAGTTTGTTTAGAGTTATTACTACAAAATTTTTATTAAATATAAATTAATTTAAAAATATAAAATAATTATTTATTATAGTGATTAAATTAAAAATTATTTTATAAACTAAAAATTATTAATATTTAACATATTTTTTATTATAATAAAAATTATATTTTTTAGTAATTATTGATGTTAAAAAATTATTAAATTAATTTTTATAAATAATGATTAAATTAATTTTTAAATTAAAGTCTAATTTTTTTTAATATTATTTATTAAGATTTTAATCAATTACTAAATTAGATTCTACATTAATATTTAATTTAATTAATAATTAATAATTAATTTTATTATTTTATATATTATTAATATAATTGGAAAAACAATTTTTTTAATTATCTAAATGAAATATATGTTATGATATTTTTAAATTTAATAAACTAATTTAACATATATATATATATCATTATATTTTTAAATCAGTAAACTGATTTAATATTATTTCATTAGAAAATTTTATTATATGATATTTTTAATATATTTAAATAAGCGCTTAGTTATATTATATTATCTCAAAAAGTTATTAGTTTAATAATTTATAAGAGAAAGTTAAATTAATAATTTATATTTAGTTAGATTACAACTATAAGAGTAGTTATTTTAGTTCTATGATAAAATTATTATTATTATTTAAAATACTTTTAAATAAAATAGATAATTAATTTAATTATTGAAAAGTAATTAATAAATGATTTTTTAAAATTTTATTAAAAATTATTAAAACAACTTTTATATATATTAAATGATAATAAAAAATAATATATTTTATGTCAGTTTTCAATTATCAAAATATAATAAATAATCATAAAATACACTTTCAAACCACAATAAAATATTAAATTAAAAGTTAATAGAACGAAAATTTTTAATTTATTTTATTTGATATTAAAACTAACCCAAATTACAAACATAATTGTTTCATTTATTTTTTTTAAATAGTATAAAAACACCAATTCGGTAACTACAGTAGAACTTCTAAAAGCTTGCAACCTCAACCTTTTAAAAAAGTTTGGATTTTAATTTCTAATTTGTTAAACTATTGTTTTTGGATTTCATTATACATTATAAATATTTATTTTATGTAACTACAATTTATAATAAATATTTGTAATATATAATAACTATAATTAATAATAAATAAATATATTTCAACATATAGATTAGTTTTGGATTTTTTATGGACAATTGAAAGGTTATTATAAGTTTTAATATATTTTTTATGAAAAAACTATTCAAACTCAATTTATAGTGATACATGGCTTCACATTTCTAGTTTATTTTCAGAAGGTTTGTTAATCTTAAGGATGCTAGTAGTTTTTGTTGAGTAAAAGGGTTAGTATCTCTATTCCTCTATTTATTTATTATGTTCTTTATTATTGATAAAAAAAATAAAAGAAGGTAAATAGATTGATATAGATAGTTAAAAAAAAATAAGTATACAAATAGAGAAAAAAAATATTTGAAAGGTCAGAGTTTTTTTGGGCTATGTGTCCTACAAGACAAATGGAGGACATCAAATTAAATAGCAGGTATATTAGACCAAATTAAATCTTGAACAATTTATTAGCCCGTTAATCCCCAACAAATAATGTCATATTTATACAACAAAATTGAGATATTTATTAAAATATATATATAGGTAGTATAATTTTTATACTAATATCCAATCATAAATTACCATATATTTTAAATTTATTAATTTATGTAATTATCTTAAAATTACACTGATGAAAATTCACAGCATAAAACTCATATTTATTGAACTGAACTATTTATTATTCCATCCTCAACACACAAGTTATTTATTCACCCCTCCATTCTGTTTTATTTTATGTTTTTTTTTTTCATAAATACTAAAAAGCAAAAAATTATTTAATGAATAGTTTTTTTACTAAAATATCTTTATCATGCTCCTTTCAATACATGTTTATATATATATATATACACATACTAAAATTTAAATACAATTTATATGAATATTTTTTAAGTTTTAACTAGTTAACTAATATTTTTAATTGAAAAAATATAAAAATATTACTTTTTATATGTTAAATTACCCATAATTAATAATTAAATTTAATTAATAAATATTTATGATTTAAATTATAATATTATTAAGTATTTATATTTTTAAATAACATAATACAAAAATTATAAACTTTTAAATCATAATTTTTTATTTCTATTTTAATAATCAATTTTAATATTTTACTCGTATGATATAGAAATTTTAAAAATAAATCGTGAGACAAGTATGCTTAGCCCCAAATGAAACTCAACTAATTAAGAAGTTAAATAAAGTGAAGCAAGAGAAGCTAAGGTAATTAAAACTAATCAAACTAAGAATACTATTCGCCCCAAATTGATGCTTGGTCTGATTCAACCCAACACATTGCTCAACAAAGTGAACTAGAACTCTTGAGAAGTGAAATGAGTTTTGATTAGGTGACAATTTTAATATATTAATTAATTGGGTTATTTGAATAATAGTTTGAATGTTACCAAGTTGTTGAGTACAATTGAGTTTATTTTATTAAATAGCTTTTAGTAGCTTTTAATAAGGTGAACACTACGTGTTCACGTTATTACTATTCCTTAATTATGTAGCAAGAACGCTTGTATTTCTTTAGGTAAAAACAGCACTAATTACTTCTCACATCTCATAAAACCCTTGCCGTAGGTTGTGCGGTTTCACAGACAGATACTCAATATTCAAATGTATGATTACGTACGTTATCTAAATAAACACATACTTTGGAAAAGAAATTTACCATTTGGTTTAGAATCACATTTCATCAACATTTCATAACCATTCCACAAAATAAGAATATTCAACATATCTTTGTTCTCCCTTGCCCTATGAAATATCTCACACTAATCTAAACATTTCACCCAAAATAGGAACTCCCTTATCATATCATCCAAGTGTATTAATTTATTTTAATCTATTCATGTATATCACTTATGTTTTTTATGAAAATTTCAATGACATTAGTATTACTAAGTTAAGATTTTTGCTTATGTAATATGAGATGATGTCTTCATAATATTATTATAATTATTAAACTTAATTGAAAAAATTAAGAATCAAAAGAAAGAAAAATATTAAGAGATAGAAAAACAAAATTAACAATTAGGACGAAAGTCAAACACGAAGAGAAAATTATTTTCAGCCTATATTATTATTTTGTCATGTATATATCGAGAAAGTCTAGGTGGTTAATTATTGTTGTCAAATTGTATAAAATGCATGATTCATCCCTTGAGCTTTTGATAATATCCTATTTTAATGCGTTAGATAAACCTAATTTGTTATGTGATCAACTTCACATAATTTGATCATGTTAAATATAGATTGAAGATCAAAATTAAGTGAAACAAAAAGTAATTTAATATCAATTAAAATATGTGGATGTGTTTCTAAACCCAAGTAATCATCATTTGTGAAAATCCGAAATTGTATACATTTAAATGGATAGTTGTCTATTTACAATCTATTAATTTAATTAAAATATTTTAAAATTGAAGAAAAGTTGCAATAAAAACATGAAAAGTGATAGCATGCAAACACACTCAAAATAAGGATGATGATTATTACTAGTTTGCAATTTACAAGCTTGAGCCACTCCATATTTCAAACACCTATACCTATAGGCTATAGCCTCTACCTATATGACCCACAAACCCCAAACTTTAGAGTTTTGAAGCTATTTTACAAATGTGCCTCCAATCATCATTTGACTTCTATGGCTTTAACTTACAAAGCCTTCCATGATCCAGTACCACCATCCCTTTTGATGCAATCTAAATGGTCAAGGTATAGGGAGTAAAAAAATAATGAAAATATGGTTTATTAACCTTTAACAAATGAGACTTTCTTTCAAACATCATGTCACACCCTCAAAATTTTGTCTGTTACTTCTAATAATGTGTGACATATTTAGCAATAGTTCTTTAGTTACACATATTTTTGCATATATTTTTATTTGCCATTTTATGGTTTCATTTCTGTTTGTTGAGCATGTACTATAAAGTGATATGAGTTTTGTTGTGTAGCAATTATTTTGCCTTGCGTTTGATGAAAGGGGTAGCTGTAGCTCAAGCTAGCTAGGTTGAGTTTATCTTCTTGTAGGCATAGATATATATCCTAAAGGTGTCACAACTATGTTTATTTCTCATCTGTCGCAACGTTGAAAGATGCCAAAGGAGTCGCCATCTTTAGGTTCCTTTTGTTTGTTCTTTATCATCATCCATTGAGCATCTAATGCATGCGCACTTTTTAGTTCTTTGGGTCCCAACTCGGTTCTATTGTGTGTGTTCTTCAGTTCTCACACGGGCCACCCTGCTCCTGCACCTGCATTTCTGCATGTCAATTTCTTCCATTAAATGCTTCACCTACTGCATTCCATCGCCAATTTAAGGTTGTTGTTTGTTTGTGATTTACATATACTATATGCCACAGTTACTACTACTATTGCTCGGTTTCTCCATGAAAAACACCAGGGTTTGTCATTTGCTTTCTCACTGTAGGACACGTGTGCGACAGTTAATGGTCGGGAATAAGAAATTCTGGTTTATGTCTCTGCATAGATGATGAACATGTTTATGCAGTCATTAGGTCAATACAGGCCTCACAACCAGGGATTGCTCAGAAATCTGATATGAAGGGGTCAAAACAATAATTCAATCAAAATTTAAATTTTCACATGTATAAAAAATATATAACCATGTTGAATACAAAAATATGTCATCTATTTTGATCAGTTATATAAGAAAATAAATACATATACATAATTGTAAGAAAGGACTTGTTATTTATTTCTTTTATATATAAAAAGGTAGAATATGAAAAAAAGAAATGAGATAGAGATATAATATAATTTTGGATGATTGTATATCAGCATCTCAACATGATAATATTTATAACTTGTCTACTTTCCACTATTATAGATACACTTTTGCTAGTATATATAGTTACACCTTTTTTTCTATTATTTTTTACAGAGATAATGCTAGTTTTTTTATAAATTATATACTATGTATAATTTTTTTATCTAGTAATTTTAATTAAACATCTTAAAAAATAAGGTCCGTAGTAACAAGAATATTCTTATATAGTTGATTTGTTAACTCATTCTCATCGAACATGAGTCCAAGGTTTTAAAAAAAATTAATATCTCCCACCAATATTTCACTGCACTCTAAATCATAAAATATTTTTATTGTAATGATTATTATGTTATATCATTTTATATTTACTTTTTTTTAATATGAACATCTTATAAGACTTCATTTAATAATATATTATTTATATTTTAATTTATTAATTTTCTCACATTATATGTAAGATAAGAAAATTTCTTCAAATCATACAAGTATTTATGAAACCCAAACAAAAAATTTGGTTATGATATATCAGATTCCACCAAGTATACAAATGGAACCTAATAATTTTTTTTTCAGCATAAAAGAATATAAATAGATGTGAGTATAATAGGGATACTCAAACACTTTACACAAAGTAAGTGTGACATGTGACACAGTGCTTAAAGTAAAACTACAACTACTAACTTACCCACTACCCATAATACAAACATCCCATCAACCATACATAAATTTGTGTATCTAAATCCAAGGCCAAGATATTTGCGAAAGAGTCATTTCTCTCCGGCCAACAACATGTGTTAAAAGAATCTACACATTCTGTTTTGATTTGATGGTCTTTTTGTCATCTTATTTCTTTGTTGCCCTTCCACGTATCTTGTTTTTGTATTGGCCTTTTTGAATTGTTAATGTATTACACTCCTTCATATCTATTCTTCTTGATTCTCACACTAATATCGGCATACTTGCTGCATAAAATCTGCCTCTATGGTAGATTGTGTACCTGGATTACACAAACCACACAAGCGATGTTACTCGCCCTCACACCTAATTTATCTATTCTACTTTATCATAGATCTTATACTCCAACACCACATGCACTACACCATCCCATTCCCAGTCTCATTTACCATTTTTTCATATGTGGATGATGTCCTACAATCCTATGTTCAGTTTAATATTTTGTTCATCATGTTAAGGATCTAATGCACTCTTTTGGATACAAACACCAATCAGAATAGGAAAAAATTACCTTTCGGTATTTATTTATCAACCAAGTCCAAATTTTCATTTGTATCACTATAAAGATTTCTAGCACGTTTTTTTGATCATTCTTGAACCCAACCATACATGTCCTCCAATTATATCTTCCAAATCGTCCATACCAACAATCCACCCTTCACCCATAGAAAGTGATTTTAATAGATATCCAAATAGAATATTTGGACTAAGTATTAGCTGAATTATGATCCTGAGTATAATTCTTAGAAATGAAATGTTTTAACATATATAATGAAAGTAAATTCTAAAATATACTTTAAAGGTATTTTTTAGAAATTATTTAAGTTTTTTATTTTTTAATCATATATTGATATGATTTTTTTATGAATTTTGGTTTCGTCTTCTTATATTTTTTATTTTATTTTTTATAGATCTTTTATTTAATGATATATGGTTAATAAAAATATAAAATGTAAATCTAATTAACGTTAAAATTTTATAAAAGTATCTGACATAATTTAAAAAAAATATATAAAATTTAACATTTAAAAACAATTTGTGTACGAAGGGGACGTGGTCCTTGCATGCCCCTTTGTCTTTAACAAAAATGCTTATAATTTTACTTATAATTAAAATTCTTATGTAAATCGTGGAATTTTAAATTATTACTAAAAAATATTAACTTTTTTAATAATGGAACAAATTCATAAGTAAACCTAGAATCCCTTGTTAAATCAATATGGTAAAAGAAGAAAATTTATATATAAAATAAAAATACGTATAGTTTTTTATGGAAATATTTTGATTGATAATATTACATATGAAAATATCTATTAATAATTACTATGAGAAACATTTACATACATGCTCTGTTAATAATAGATTTGATTTATCCGTTAATAAAGATATATATGACCAAATTCGTAACTAATTGCCATACATGACTATGATATGCATATTACTAGCAGAATTGCCCGTAAGTAATATTACACACAAAAACTTTCATGGATAAGTGATATAAAAGTTACTTGTATGTAACTAAAAAAAATCCATAATACTTTTTAGTATCTAAATATTACATGCATATGTGTTATGATGTGTTTTTTCTCTTTTTTTTCTTTTTGCTTTTTACTCTTAAGAGATATAATCTTGTAAAAAAAGTAAGTGGTAAATAAATGTATATAATTCTCTCTTTTTCTTCTCATATCCTTTTATATATTTACATCAAAACCAAATATCCTTGTTCTGCATCATAAGATAGCAAACCCACATGAGCGAATACTAAAATCAACATGCTATGAACACTATAAGAAAATTGTAAATTATTGGCTGGAATTCTAGGAAACAGACGGTGGTTGCATTATCAACCTGTGAAGCTGAATATATCAGCTTGCTCTGCAACATGTCAAGCTTCATGACTGCTTTTTCTTTTCACTGAATTGAAGATTCATGATTCAAGTTTTGTTGTGTTAATTGTTGACAACAAACCTGCCATAGACCTGGCCAAAAACCCAGTGTCTCATGGCAGAAGTAAACACATAGAAACAAAGTACTATTTTCTGAGAGATCAAGTAAGCAAGGGGTGATACAGTTACAACACTGCAGGACCGAAAATCAACTGGCTGACATCATGACCAAGCCAAGATTTAAGTGTTTGAGATTTGCTTTAAATGTAGTGTGTTTTGCTTAATATGTTTGAATGTGTTTTCAATTAAGGAAGAATGTTAGAGTATGTGAATAAAAATAAAAGTTGTTACACTTTTTGTTAGTTAGTTTGACTTAGTATACAATATAAATACCAAGACACATTTTTTAAAAAGTGTGATTCATTTTTTCTCATTACTAAAAACTGTGTATATTTTAAAAAAATTATTATATTGCATGTTTCATACACATATACATACATATGTGCATAAAAGATTATTTTATAAATAATATATTTTATTCTTACTTTTTTAAATTGTTGTAATAATTTTAAAATTATTAATTCTAATAATTTTTAAAATTTTTATTTTCTTTCAACTTGATAGAGATTTACATTATTAATTTAATCATTGCGACTAGATAGTGATTGTCATTATGACCGTTTTTGTCTACAATTTATCACACCAAAGATTATGATAAAATTATAACCACAACCAAGTTAAAAATATTGTATGTATCCTAGGAATGATCCAAAGTTGTGTTTGAATGGTTTAGGCATGTCAAATCCTTCCTCTATTCTTGTACATGAGATTTCTTTTTAAAAAGTTGTTCATTTATTGTTATTGGATTATTTTCTATTTTTCCTTGCATTAATTATTTTTTCTTAAAATGTTCTTAATTAATTAACAAATTTTTCAAGAAAAGTAACAAATGGCAGAAAGCAATGGGACGAAAGCTTGTTCTCTGTTATTGGAATTGGAGATGAGATGAGTAGCCAAAAATAATATAATCATTAATTAGGTGAGAACACCTAAGTGAAAAGAGATGATTAATTTAACAACATTGAAGGCAATACTTCATTTCTATTCCATAAATGATGAAAACAATAAGGTATGAAGTCATTTATCTTCAAAATGGGCACATGGTATCGTCTGTGCAGTTAGCCATATATATGTCCCCAAACTGCAGTTACTCGAACTGTGTGAAGCCAATGATTCAATTAGTTATTGAAAGGCAGAATGGGGAAGAGAGAAAGAGGTAGCAAGTGCATTAAAGCTTATCATAGTATAGGACATCAGGACACCTTTACCTCGTCTCTTTTGGCCTTTTTCTTTTTGTTACATAAATCTTTCGGCTTTTCAACTCCATTTACTTCTGCTCCTTCCTTTAATCATGACTCCAGTTATTTCATACCTTTTTTGTTCTCTGACTATAATCAGTTGGCATTAGTACTATTCTGGATTAGGACCAAGGTGTTAGGATGTGGAATAAGAATTTGGGGTATTTAATTAATTCATCATAAACGGCTTTTAACTCCAAGGTTTGAAAAATGAGGATTCTGGATGTTATACGTATCAAAGTTTCCAAGGGTAACCTAATATTAAAATAATTGGATAATGAAGTAATGGGTAAGGAAAAGGACTTTTAAGAAATGTATATTTTTGTGTCATTGTCAGTTTTGTAGAGTGTTATTATAATGGTTTGCTGAATTGTTTATCAACTCAAGGAAGGGTGAGAAGGACAATGGCTAAGGATGATAATAATAGAGTACATGCAGAGAGAGAGAGTGAGAGAGAGGAATCTTTGTGAGAAATAATTAGCCGGTCCCCTTCTAAAACAATAGGTAGCACCATCATTATCATAAACTCGAAGGAAGAAGAAAAGGAAAGGCACTGTTTTCAATCACACATCATCGTCTGCTTCACCCGAAAACCAGAAGAAGCAATCAAATTAGTCATCACTTGGAATGAACTCTACAACATCCCCTCTTATCTCTATTTGCAAGGGAGAGGAGGCAAAAAAACAAAATAACAAGGAAAAAGATTTCTTCAAAAAGGGTGGTAGAAAAAAAGGAAAAAAGGACCTTACCGATTACAATGAAATACTAACTAGTAACTAGTTACTACAACTATTCCTAGTCTTGTAATAAAATCATGATGAATGGAAAATTTGGATTTGACTTTGTGCGTTTTTCCGGTTATTATCCTCCTCAAAATGCAGGACTTTGGAGCCACGGTGCATGCAAAGCATGCTAGTGAAGTCAAGAAAAACCATTGCTTTCAAACTCTAAATTTTCTATTCCATCCAGCACCATTTCTCGGTGGCGGCATTCCCTGCTACAGAAAGCTTTCTCTCCTCTGCACAAACATAAACCAGTTCATTACCTTGAACTTTATTCAGCTGGATTAAACTAAATAAGATCAATCAATAAAAATATAAAAAAGAGCAAAGAGTATTGTATTATTCGTGTTGGGATGTTGTTGAAAAAAAATGGCAGAGTACATAATTAAAAGGCTTTCAAGTTTTGTTGTCTTGTGGTTGAGGAATCACAGAAGAAGGCTAAGATTAAAGATATTAGTAATGCAAATTGAAAAGGTTGGCATAAGAAAAGTGTGTGTACCTATAAATAAAGATGTCCTTGGTCTGGTCAAGATGTTTCTTGCAAGTGTGACAGAAGCTGAGGAAATTTGTGGAGGTAGCAGAATGGGAGCTTTGGTTTTGGGGGAAAGAATAATAGGTCTCCACCACAATGCAATTATTGAATATGTGTGTGGCTTTTGGGTTAGGTCCATGGGATATCACGCATGTATATTCCTCAGAAAGCTCCATCTCACTCCAAGACAGAGTCCTCACGCCTGGCAAAGCACAATCATCCTCTGAACAAATTCCTGACCCTGATGAGTTTTTTGAATTCTTGGTTTTGGTTCCAAAATCATCAGCACATGTCTGAGACTCAAATGGGATTTTCACTCTAAGCAGAACGTTTCCTTTGTTGGGGTCAGAATTGTCATGAATTGGGTTATCATCATCATCTTTGAGAGCACCAACAAGAGCAAGACCAAGGCCCTTTGAATCAGGCTTGTCCCAGGAAGTTCTGCTTGAGGGGGAAATTTTGTTAGCAAGGGTTGAGAATGGATTTCCAAAGGCAAAAGGGGATAATGCTCTGGCATCAAGAATTGAAGTTGGGCTCCTTAAGGCCTCGGTTCCTGACAAGAGACACTTGTTTGTAAAATCTCTGAATTTTGGTGACCCAAATAGAGAGGGTATAGTCTTAGCGTAGTTTTGACTGGGGGATTGCTGTGAGCTATGATCAGCCATCAAACCTGGCTTGCTCACTGCTCTTGATCTGTTCCTCAGCAGCATAAGTGGAACGAAAATGATCCCACAAGGAAAATTAACTCCTAAACCAGGATCAACTCAAAATTAGAATAAAGTACTAATAACAAAATGTTACAAGGATGGTGAAATATTTGTGATAAATAAAACTCACCCAAAATGGTTATAGAGAGTGATGGCACTAGCAATAACAAACCACTCACACAGATGCAGGCTGCTATTTCCAAAAACACCAGCAAAGGTCCCTTTCCTGGTTCTAACACAGAAGCCTATCTAGCGTACTGGGAATGTTTCTGTACTTGTAACTTGTTACACAAACTCACAAAAACAAGCAAAAACTGAAAACAGAATTGCCTCCTCAGTTATCTTTTTTATCAATTTTGATATTGAATGAGAAAAAGTAGTGAAAGGCATGTGATTAGCAGCAGCTCTGCCATTTGATCTGTAGCGTTCAGAAACAGATCACAAAAAACAAACAGTTTTGGATTTGATGCTATCTATGAGAAAAAGCATCATCCCAAAAATGAACTCTTGGGCTTTGTTTGGTTTTGGTTACCAAGCACATGCACTTCCTGCCTCTTCCTCCCCATCACTGATTCCCAACTCTTTTGATTTTTCTATTTTTCTTTTTTCTGTTTCAATGCTGCAAAGTCAGGGAGTTTAAATAAAGAGCTTTGGATTTGGAGCAATAAAGAAGAGAAGAAAAAGAGAGAAGAGAGAGAGAGAGAGAGAGAGAGAAAGAGAGAGTCGTGTTTGGATTCACATGCCAGTTCATAGATAAACAAAGGAGAAGCAAAGGAGTCGTGTGCATGAAAATCAAACGTTATTACTATATATGTTCAAATACATCCTTGTCTTCTTCATATGTATTATCTCATTTATTTATAATTTGACTGAATAAAATTTGCTCTAAATTTCTTTTTTATAGACAGTTATTTTTAATTTATCTTCGTCATTTAGTGTTATTTAAATATCAGCCTTTGAACTTATAATATAATAAAATACAGATATTAATATATATCAGATTTCAGAATCAAAAGTAGAATATTTTTATTTTTATGTTTGACTAACGTGTTTAATATTATCATTATTATTATTATTATATATTTTCCATTAAAATCATATCACTGTCTTGAAATCATTGTGTTGTAACAACACTAAATTATGAAGGCAAATTTGAAATTAATTCCGCCGTAGAAATTAAATTGAAATATTTTTAACAAAAATTATATTACTATTATTGTTTCATTAAGAAAAAGAGTATAAAAAAACCTTTTATGATATTTTTAATCGTCAGATGCAACTAGAGAGAAGTAATTAAATAGTTTAACGTAAAAAGTAGTCTCTACCAAAATAAAAATTTAATAAAAACGGAATAATGAATTATAGAAATTTCTGCATACAGACTATTCCACCAAAATTTATATAACATTTTCTCTCTTCCTCTTTAGTCATTATTTAAGATATTTGATAAAAAAAAAGGTAAATATAAATTACGAATTATATTATTAAACGGTTTATAATAATTTAAAAATGCACTAAATAATGATCATAATATTTATAAATGGTTCCAATTTTAATGATGATGATGATATTTATATATGTGATTTAAATGTTTTTTATTCTTATTAGAGTAGTAGATTAGCCCTTAGATATTGCTTTTCAATGTCACCTTTTTTATTTTCTTTTAAATGTCATTGATCTCCAACTATCCAACTGTGTGAATAAACAGGTTAATTTTTTTCCTTTTTGAACATTTCAATCTTTTGTTGGCTGATGGAAGGTATTTTGTCCACACTCTCTTTTGCACAGTGCCTCAGATCAAGGAAACAGACACAACAACTAATCCTATCATTTTATTTTAGAATTAACTTTCATTAGTTCATAGATCTATGTTATATTTTTAAATATATCCATCAATTTTTCTACTTTTGATGGATAAATAAATAATTTCATAACTATGTAAAATAATCGTCAAATATAAGCAGAACATTGAGTCTTAATTTACAATTCTTACCAAACAATAAACTGAAAGGCAGAAATATTTGTTATAAATTAAAAATAAAATAAAACAACACCACACGCAAATTAAACTGAAAATTAGGTCAACCAACCTTCTTTTACTCCTACAAAAACAGTAAATGAAGAGTGCCATAATTGAGTTCATAGTTAATGAGCAAGGTTAAGCCAGTTGATTGAGTTGACTTAATCATTTAAGTTATAATAATATGTTTCATTTAGATTAATAAATAAATAAATAAATAAATAAATAAATAATGTAAGATATAAAACGAGACACAAGGCATAGAGACGTAGACTGCATAATGCATATTGCTTATCCTCGTGGGATGGGACCCACTAACGAAACCTACATGTCCCACGTAACGTACTTCTGTTATCCGTTGGCTAAAGTGGGCCCACCAAAGAGCCGTGTCTTTTTCGATCTTATCCAGGACCCACTTTCTCCTTACTGGGCCGTGTATCTTCTACGTTATATAAGACAAAAATATATTTTCTGCCAACAAAACAATAATTAATTTTGGCTACTAAATCTTTTTTCATTTTCAATTTTGGAACAATTCTTCTGCGGAAATAATATTGAAAAACGGTGTTAATTTTTGGTTGAATTGTAGTTCTCGTAATCGATTGCAAGGAATCTAATAATTTAAAATATGAAGTGGGAAACATGGAAATGACGTAGCGATCCATTTTTTCTTGTGTGGATTAGAATTTGGCCTAAATTAACAACTAATTTTGTTTCTAATAATACAAACTATTTGAGGTTGGCTTGTTTTGGAGGAAAATATCAGCTGCAGTCCACGTGCTTGTGGTTATGTCTGTGTTTATGTGTTTTGAAGAGAAGATTTTTAAATCTATTCATCTAATAAAAAGTGTTGCAAAAGATTCAATTCCAAGTTTTCATATTCTAAATTTTTAAATCATATTCACATAATCAAAACTAATTGATTTTCCAAGTCAATTTTATCTGCCACGGTTTAAAGTAAACGCGAATAAATTAGTAATTGATATTCTTATTCTAAATCTTTGAATAACAGACACTACCAAACAAAACAAAATCTATTCATTAACACGTAGGCATTGTTACATTACATTCTAAATCTTTTTTAAGGTTTTCAATGCTTAAATCTATATTTATATTTGAAGTAAAAAACATTTTCTATTTTTTTTCATAAACTGCAACATTTTTCATTTCCCTGTTTTCAGAACAGATGAGGACAAAAAAGAGGAGTGTGGAAATTGCAAACTGAAATATTTGGCCTGTATTTTGAATTATTGGATAACATGGGATGTTTGGTCACATAATGCATACGATTCCAAAATTATGGAAACCAGAAGTTTGTAAATAAATAAATTGGGAGTAACCCCTTTTATCTCATTTTGCATGGAGGAAGAAACATTTTTTTCTCAATCCAAAAAATCTGATCTATAGCAGATAGCAATACCTCTAATAGTGCTGTTTGTTGGTACAGTGAACAATAAGTATAGAAGACTCATTTCCAGAAATGTATGCACATTTCCAAAATTATAATATAAACATATTAAAGTAAGATTCAAGCAACTCAGATTAATATATAATACAAATTTATATATACCAAAAGGAACATGTAAGTGTGTAGGCCAATCAGATATTCTTTCTACATTCAGTACAGTGAAAATTATTAACTCTACCAGTTATCATCCATTCAATTTCATTTTTCTCATCCTAATTAAAGAGAATACATTATAAAAAATCTGGAATAGATGCTAATGATAAGTTGTGTTTCATGCATAAGAGCAATTATATATCAATATTTTCAATAAATTTATACACCAACTAATTGCTATCTACTGTGATGTGATTTCTCATTCTTTTTATAATTAAAATATTTTTTTATTAATTATTACAACACTTTTGAAAAGAGGTTGTTAAGTGGTTTAAATGTCAATGTATTTAAAAGTTTTTTTCATTAACTAGAAACTTTTTTAAAGTACCCTTTTCTTTAGTTTTTTTAAGTATGATTTTCATTCACAAAATTTAAAACAGAATACTTGAATCAGAATAATGTAAGGGATGTGAAGATGAAACTTGATAAAATTTCTTTTTTTTTTTATTTAATATGCACAAAACTAGAATATAGGTTTTTATTTCGTTTAGTTATAACAATTCTAATAAATAATTATCTTACACTGTTAAATGGCTATAAACTTAATAATCCAACAATTTAAATATACATTGCTTAAAAATTTACTTATAAAAAAAGATATCAAGAATAAAGTATTTCAAATATTAACATGTAATTAATTGTAAGAGGTATTAAATAAAATTAAATAGTGGTATTGATATTTGTGGTGTTAATGTGAATGAGTGTAGAATACCTAACTTTAGATGACATTATAAAATGGAGAAAATGAATAAAAAGAAGTGATTTAAAGTAATAATGTGTTATAAAATGATAGAAATAGGTGGTGATAAATAGTAAGTTGGGTTGAATTATGAGGTCTGGGTGGCTAGAAGACAAGAAGAGTTGAGGCATAGTGATGGAGGAATGAGATAAAGGAATTAGGTAGAGTGTCACCACACTAAGTGATGTTAATTATAATGCAGCCAAATATGGAGGAGGGGTCCAAAAGCAACCTTAACACTTGGAAATAGAACCCCCACATTGCACATAACATAAGCCTCTGCTGCCACTGACCATGGTCAAAACCCTAGTGTTTCATCTTCCTTCAGCACCAGTCACTTATCACGTCATGAATTTTAAGTTAAAATGTTGTGCTTGCATTACATCTGAGGTTAAATAACCTTGGTGTCTGATTCTTCAATTCAGTGTTCAAACATTGGAAAAGAAACATATATATATGTGCATGCTTTTCATCACAAAATTTACGTGACTGTGTATTGGATAAGGATGAAGTTATTGGCATAACCTACGTAACATAATTACTTCAAAATCTTTGGTGTGCGGCTATTTTCTGGATAAGTGTTAAAAAACACAGGACCACCTTGTCAGAACCATATGGTATTAGACACATAGGATGATCTGTTATTTCAAAGAACACATAACGTATTATTATTAATTTCATTTTGTATTTTTTTAATAATAATATGAAGTTGTCATATTTGCTTACATCAGATAATCTAAATTTGTTAAGTTGAGATCAAGAGATTTTCTTATTCTTTAATTTGGTCATCTTACCAGAGAAAGAGATATAAGGTTATAATATTACTTTAATGAATCAATCTCATAGTTGAATGTTTTTTGTGTATATTATTTACATTCTTATGACATAATACTTCAATTAGCTTCTTGTTCTGTATAGTTAAGAAATCCTGAAAATTTAATCATAACTATGACAATTGATGATTGATGATACTAAGTGTATATGTTTATAAAACTTAATTGTTAATGTGCATTAGTTATCATTAAATCATACTGAAAATTATGTACTGACAAAAAAAATCTAATTTATCATTTCAATACTGATTTGTTTTAGCTCCTCCACTGCTGTTTATGGGGTTGAAAATATAAATGCTAAATATTTGTTTCCAATCATATGAATGAAAATACAAGAAAAAAATTACAGATATTAAATTTTGCTTCTCACTAAAATACCATCTCTCTGTGTACAAATTAAAAAATTATCAAATATAATTATAAAAAAATTCTGTTATTATATTTTATTAAAAATAATACAAAATATAATTAATTATATATTATAAAATATATAATAGATTATATTATAATCAATTACCAATTGTATGTTATAACCTAATATATTTAGGTTACCTTATAATATCATCCATTAGTAATACAATCGATTAGATTATATATTTACTGTAATAATATATAATCAATTATATTATAATGTAATTAATTATAATTATATTAAATATAATAAAATAAAATTAAAAATAAAATTAATAAAAATCATGTGTATAGAAATTTTTTAAATAAAAATAATAGTAAAAGTAAAAGTTAAAAAAATTATATAATGATAATAATAATAATAATAAATATTAAATAAATAAAATATTATTAATAAATTTAAAATTTAAATATAAAGTAGTAAGTTATTTTATAAATTTTTTAATTAAAAATAATTTATATCTATAATATCAATTAAATTATTCATGATTTTTTTGTTTTCTTTTTTTAATTAAAAAGCTTAACTTTCTTTTTTTTTCTTCTTTTTTACATTTTTTCAAATATATTTCCAAATTTAAACATACTCTAAGTAAAGAATTTAATTAAAATAAATAGTGTGAAGATATTTTACATTATTATTTAATTATAAATCAACTAATATATTATAAAAGTATTTTAAATTAAATTAAAAAATACACAAAATGAAACTATTAAATAATTTGTTTATAAATTTTAATTTAGCAAAATATTTGTTTAGAAAAATATATTTTTTTCACTTATATATTTATACATACATTATAAGATGTATACAGTTGAATTTTCTAAAATGAGGAAGAATCGTGTTAGCACATGCATGGTGACATGTCATGCCATTTCATTGTTTCTCGCTTTCTCTTTGCAGTAAAGATTAGAAAGCCACCTCAGTATCTACCACCATACAATTTTTCAATGAAGTACTTCTCAACCAGTAAACCATTTTGTTAATTTATTTTTAACCCAATTATAATTTTACTCTCTTTTATATTTTAAGTTTTTATTATTTTAGTCTTCAAGTTTTAAAAATCTATACTTTTAACCTTAAAAACAACTTGATAATAAATAATCTCAGTTCTGCATATTATATATAGTTTCTAACTTAATAAAATAAGTAGTTGATGTGATTTGAATTCTTTTATGTAGTGTTGCTTGAATGTAAAACCATAAGTAGGGACGGCTCAAGACTTTAGGAGACCTAAAGCAAACTTAAAAAATGAGACTTTTTTATTTACTAAAAAAATTTATACTAAAATATATTATAATTTTATTTAAAATTTATTTTTCAAGCTTTTTGCGATGCAAAATTATTTATTAAATTATCATAATTAATTTCATTTAACATTTCTTTTTCAATAGATAATAAGGTTAATCCGTTTAATCTTTGTTGAAAGATTTTTTATCTTAAATAAGTTTTTATTATCTTTAGTTTTGAAAAACTCCTTTCAGCTGAGGCAACTGATACTGGAATTGTTAACATTATTCTATAAGCTATATATGACATGTCTATATATTTTTATATGAAACAAAAAATTATAATATATAAAACACTACTAAATATAAGTAAGTATATAAAATAGAATGAGTTAAAACAATAAAACTTGATTCTAGTTGTCAAGAAAATAGCTTGATCGTAGATTCGTAGTATCTTGAAGACTCAAGTCTCTTTCTCTTTTTTAGTAAGTGTTCAAATTTAATTTCCAAATTTCAACCTCTTCATAAACATGCATAGTTTATTTTGAGATTAATCATTAGTATTAGTAACACAATTGAAAAGATCAATCAGTGTAACATGATAATATAAAATTTCTACCATTTATAAACCATTTAATATAAAATAAACCACAGTTCTTAACACACTACACACACATAATATATATATATATATATATATATATATTATCATCACATCAAATAATATTCTAATAAATTCAATTCAAACATGCAAGTTTAACCCTTAAGAACAGAGAAATAGAAAAAGAAAGGACATTGAGAGAGACAAAACTTACCTGAAATTGAAGTTTATTGGGTAGAAATACTCCTCTCCCTCTCTAGATCACAGTTGTGGACTTTGATTTTGAAAAAGATGATTGAAGATTGCAAATTTGGAAGAGAGAAATTAGAGCTTCTCTAAAATTAGGGTTGGAAATGAGAAGTCACAAGAAGAGAAAAGAAAAAGATATAAAGCAGTTGGTAAGATAATAGAGATAAAAAGGTTTTGAATTTTTTTAGTTATTAGTATTAACTAACAAATCTTTTTTTGCTAAAGAAAATTATGATTTATTGAAAAGAGTGTTTATTTCATTAAATATTATTTTTAGTTTCAATAAAAATTAACAAAAAATCACAATATTTTAATTAAATTTTATTTTTAAACATAATTTTATAATTAATTTAATAGGATATATTAGTACTAAAAAATAATTTTTGGGATTTTTTTTTTAGGACCTAAAACGAATGCTTTAGTTGCTTTGCCCTTAAGTCATCTCTCATTATAAGTTTGTGTTTCTGTTTTGGTGAAACTCTCAGTTTGTCTGATATTGACTGTAATGACAGTGTCAACTTGCTATCATTATCAGTTACGAGAATCAAATGAGTGGAGTTGCTTGGTTGAGACAATGGTCATTGATGTCATCAATCCAATCATTTTGATTGTTATTAATTTTTTCACCTCTATCACTGCTGATGTGTTGCTATATCATTGATATGATGATATGGGCCCATTGTTGGAACAATCTTCTTCACAAAGCCAAAAACTCATTGACTACAGGGAACAAACTCATTTTACATCCAAAAATAAGAAAATAAAGATATTAATGGGAATGAATATCTGATCATGACAACTCCTACACAAGTTTTGGTGAAGAAACTTTGATAAGGACAAAACACTAAACTGGACAACAGGGTAAAAAAGAACACCTGTGTAGTTCAAGGATTTCTATAATAGTGTTTCTAGTAATCTTGAATATGTCTTAAGAATGTTAGGTCATTATTCACTCAATACAAAAATAATATCTGACAGACTAGATTTCTTTCAGAGTTGGTTTTGAACTTTAACATGTATATTTTCTTACACTTTATAAACAACTCATCTCTAATTAATTTAAGGTATATGATAAAGCTATAAAGTTAAAAAAATATCAATGAGAATCATCCATCATGGACTCTAAGGTCTATATTTTTCAAGTGTTGTGAAGTTGTAATCTATGTTAGATTGTTTGAAGAATTCTACACTGTTACAGCATTCTAAACAAAAGTAGTGAGATCTTTCTTTTAGGTTTGATGCAAGAAATGTACATTTATTTATGTGTATTTGGAAGATTCAAGCAGATGGTAACAAATCTAAGAAATAATATAAGGAGTGAAGGCAGTTGCAGGGTTGATAATTAACCAAAAAAAATTCTTGGTATGCATTCGTCTAGACCTGTCTCTTAATTTTGCATTTATTATTAGTATTATTATTCATTATGAGAGCATCACATATTGGATTAATTCATTATTTTACATTATTTATCTATCTTATAAGATTATAAATAAAAAATTCAACATCCATTGAATCCTTCACAAAGACAAATTTTATAATTTTTTTTCAGAAAATTATTCAAATTTCAATCCACAACCCTTCATGCATTGGTGAATATTTGTTTAACTATTAATAAAAGGGAAGAAAACATTTAAAAAATAAGATTATTTTTCAAAATGCGTTTGCCATCATTGTTGGATTATTTTATTGACTCAATTTCTCTAATATTATAGGAAAATTTATATTCAAATCAAATTATAAATAATTTATTAATATATTGTGAAATTTTTAATTAAATTTATCAATTTAGACTAATTTCATAAAATATGATATTTAAATTTTGTAGCCTATTTTTTCAACTCATCCAGTGGTTGACAGTCGAAGTAAATCCGATTTTATAAACTGATGATAGACAATTAAAACAAGTTATATTAACTCCTTTTACCACTTCAACCTAAATTAATTGTACTTTTTTTGTAATTCTATTACTAGTGAAATTAGAACTGGGTCTTCTCCATTTTTTAACAAATTTAATCTTTTTCACTGTTTTAACTACATAATGTTTGCATTGATGATGCAATGCAGTCGTATACAATATTTTCTCTTCATATTGAATCTCGCAGCTCGCAGAAGCAAATAAAGCTAAATTAGGAAAAACAAAAGGCCAAATTCAAAATGATGAAAAAAATGTGATTAAACTTTTAAAAACTTTACACAACCGTCAGTAATTTGTAAAGTGTGACTGATGCTTTTTGTACTCCCTATTCTTTTACTTCATTTTTTTTAATTTTACTTCATTTTCGGTACCACCTAGTTAACGAGCAGTAGCACATTCCCTCCTGTTTTCAAGGAATTAATCTACTGAATATGAAATTGCACGGAACTACCAGCGCAACAGCTCAGCGCTAAAGTTCAACGAAAGACGCTCTCGCATACATGATTGTGAGGAATGAAACTAGCCTCATGTTATCGTACAACTTAGAAGAGTTGAGAACTAATGGACTCATGGTATGGATAATGTAACAGTGATGAACAACAGATACAAGATCTAAAGAACAATGTTAAAATGACTGAAAACAAAATTGATGGCAATCTGGCTTTAATATTTCAGATGCACAGTTTATCAGAATAAATAGAATGGATCGTCAAGAATATTCTTCGGAAACTGGTGATCAAGGAAACCGTGCTAAACTGCTTCATATATTAATAAAAACAAAATGAAAAAAAAAATGCTAGCCCTTGAGTTTTCTATCATTTCTGCATTTCTTCCTAGATTCTCTATTCTCTGACGGGTATTGTTTTTTTATCAACAGGTGACACATTGCTGTTTTGACAGCTTCAGCTGCTGCTAAAAAAGCATTGTCATCAACGGATGCAGTTCCTTGCAAAGTTTCTAACAGCTTTTCTCCCTCAGGTATGTTATCATCTCCAAGAACAACTGGTTCTTGCTCAACATCTATACCAGAAATTACTCTTACACGAGCCAACGCGGGATAATTACAACCAGGTAAACTAGAGACACCAGTAACCATCCACAATTTCCCTGTAGAGGGGCTGCTCCCCAAGCAGGTAGGGACAAAGGCCTCTCCAGCAATTGAAACCACCTGGAGTGTTCACATCAGTATATATGCCCGCCATTAGAAACAAATACTTCCCCTCTAATGAATCAGCAGTTTGCTTTGTTTTCTTAACAATAATAACACGAGTACAAATCTAACTTTCACATGTTAATAACAGAAACAAACCCTAACTAAATATGACCAGAATGACAGAAGTCAATAATGGTCATTTCAAGCATGTGTAAGCAATTACCTTGGCAACAGAAAGAGTTTTTGCAGAAACATTGCAACTCAACAATAGTATACCTTGCAAACTACAGTTATAAAAGAAAACTTGTCAGTAAACCAAAACAAAATTCTCCCAGTGAGAAATATGACAGAATGCTATAGCGAGAGACTTGCCTCTGAATGGCCACCGCAACAAGCAAACCATCAAGGACGGTGCATAAATCAGTAACAGCATGGGCATGCTCCTCTGCTTTGCCATCAGACTCTAAAAGTCCTGCCTTTGGAAACAGCGTATGCAAAATAAGAAAGTAAAAACCAAGGTCAACACAAAAAGAGGTAAAACCCACAACTCCATTGAAATCAATAAAATTTATTTCATTTATGTGAAGAATTGACAAGTCCAGTCATAATTTTCAAAATGCTTTCATAATGAAGATAAACAAAGTTATACAACTTTGAGCCACCAAGAATTAAAAGAAATACCTTAATTGCAACCTCACAAGTATCTAGAAGTGCTCCAGAGTCGACATTCCACAATCGAACCTGCAAATTCACAAAATTCATATTACTTTCATCTAAAAGATAAATGTAAAGAAAATAAACAGTATGCCTGAATTCTGAAGAGTTGAATGAATTACTAACTGTGGAATCACCACTGCCAGAGAGAAGAAGGCCTTGAGGGCATTCCTGAGCCTGAACGAAGGCAAGGCAGGAAACAAACCTGCAAAGAAATGCATATTCATTTATTCATTTGTCTATGAGAAAAGTAAGCGTACGAGAAACCATCATTCTGAAAATATATGTTATAAGATGATCTCAAAAACTTAGGTCATCTCCAACGCCATAATGCATTGTAGGTTTTTAACACACTTTTTGTGAACTCATTAGTACCACACACAACTAAAGAACTTCCCATGCTTCTCTCTAGTGCTAAAATTTAATTTGAGTTCTTACCTATTTTAACAGATCCCGTAACGTATTATATTTTCAAATTTAATTCGTTCTCCCTCCGTTGTTGTTATTCTGTTAATAACAAGTTCTTCTAACCAACTCATTTTTCTCTAATACAAAGAATGAAATAAGAATTGAGTTTTTACTCTAAAAGGCACAGCAAATACTAGCATTTGAAATGCCCTCGGTATTGTTCAACACTAGAATAAATTAAGCAGCCATTCCCAGCACCCACAATCGTGAAAATTTGACATTGGCAGTCACTGAACGTCATCAAACTCAAGAATAACAGAAGCGACTCTTACTCTGTATGACCGAGACAGAAACTCTGTATCTCGTGAGCTCCATTTAAGGGTTTTTTGGGAAAACAAGTAACCTGCGATATGGATATAATTATTGCAGAAAAAAAGAGAGAGCAATAGCGGACACGGATTTTGAAATGACATAGCTTACACGAATTTTGAAATCACGATCAGCACTTAAAATAAAGCGACCATCCGGGGAAAATTCCTGCGGAAGACAATGGCGTAGGAACAATTAGAAGTAAGTTAACTAAATTAATTCGAAAAGCAAAAGGAAGCAAAAACACGTGACGTAACAGACCAAGCTAGTGATTATACTGCAATAGTGAGAAAGAAGAGGTGCCGGTTTCTTATCGCATAACGGAGGATCGAGATCCACAATCCAAACAAGGCCGAATTTGTCGGCGAAGCAAACGAAGGTTCCGTCGTCGCTAATTGCAACTGCGGATACTCTCTTCTCGGAGGGCCTAATTTCATCAGCACAAAACGGAAGAAACTAAATTATTGAATTGGAAGAGTGCACGTGAGGCAACACAAAAGGAGAGCAAGAGAGAGGTTCAAATTACACGGTGGTGATGCAACGCCATGACTGTGTTGACCAGACCTTGACGGTTTTATCGTCACCGGCGGAAACAAACAGTTTTCCTTTGGCGCCGAAGCGAATGGCTCGGATGTTATCGGTGTGGAAGGGGACGGCGTCGGAGTCGTTCGTTAAGGAAGCTGCGGAACCGGCACTGCGGGTTTATCAGTATAATAAGTGAGTTGAAGTGAAATGAGAGAAAAGAAGTTTTGCTTACAGGAGGTCAAAAACGCGAAGGTGATGGCCGACGGCGACTGCGACGGAGCACTGGTCGGGGTGAACGGCAATGAGTGCCGGAGCGACTTCGATGTCCTTCTTGGGTTCCGAATCCATGCTGCCACTGAGAAACTAACCTGCGTCTTAGGGTTTGGCGCTTCTCCGTTCCAAATATTGGGCTTTCTATTCTCTCTATAACCCACCAACGAAAAATAAAACTTCCACGTTTGAATATGTTTTTATTTTTTAAATAAATTTGAAATAAGTGTTTTTTTATTCAAAATTAAAATTAATTTTTTAAAATTTGAAAGAAAAAAAGTCATTCTCTTCAATATATTATCAAAAAAATTGTTTGCATGTCTCATTAGTTACACACTGGGTTTATTTGACTTAATTTTATGGTCAAAGATTTCATTTTTTTAAGTACTTACTCTTATGATGATTTGGTAGAAGGCGTTCGAACAGAAAAATTAAACTTAATTTTTTAATAAACATTTTAAAGGAAGTTTTTCTTTTTTACTTCACAATAGGCTTTTAAAATTCGCAAGATGGTAAGTTTCGATCCATGCATGGAAAGGAAACCCTACCTCCTCAAATGGCTATCCTCTTCCTCTTCTTTACTACGGTCCAGCTAGCATTTACTTTCATGGTTAAAAGATTGTAAATCAGCGTTGTTTCCCTTTATAGTATTAATATTGATAGACTATATATCATGTAATGTATTGAGAGTAAAAGAGTTCTCCTTGAACAGTGTTACAGTAATTTCTGAATTATCTTTACCTTTATGAAATTATTTTCAGTCAAATTTTGTTAGTCATAAATGGTTCACTCTGTCTTCTCAAATCGCCTCTCCTTAAAGGAAAAAAACAAAATCAAAATTAAAGCAATCAAACTTCAGTCATTAAAAGAAAAAGGGCGAATAGCTAAATGAAGTTTATTTTCCTAGTGAAATGATGAATTTCAAGGTGGGAATATCAATAGAACCGATTTGTTGCCTTGTTAATGGTGATCATTAACTGTTTTACTACAAGCAGAACAGATACAGAAACTCAACTCGTTACTGCATGTGATCAACATAAAAACAAGGACAATATTATGGCTTACATACAAAACAGGGAAACCATTGAACAACTGATTCTTTGTCTAGTCGAAGGTATCCAAATCCTGCGAGAACAAATAACACTAGAACCTAGAATGCGAAAGCCTAAATTCTCAGCAGCGTACAACCAAGAATAGTACCATGACACCAAGTCATTGGAGCTGCCTGGCGCCAAGTTGGTCTCTCATTTCCAAGTGTGAGAACATCAACTTCGGATAATGGCTTAATGTCCCAATTCCACCTATCAGGGCCAATGAAGCCTCCAATCACGTATAACTCATCGCCTAGTCCAGCCATTGCAAATCCAATTCTCTTTCGAAACTCAGATGCTGAACCTACAACCTTTCTCACTTCTTTGTCCTGCTTGAAGATTAATCCATGGCTCATCACATAAAGTGCATCACGGACAACTGCCATCGGACCTTGGAGCCATGCACATTCCTCAACGATCCACCCAGGTCCTGCATTGTCTAAAACTTGCACTGTTGACATATCCTTGTGCAGTACATGCACCTTTCCACCGATCACTACTCCTGAGCAGGCCGAATTATGAGTGCGATGAAGATCAGGCATTGGAATCCAAACATCCTTCTCAGGATCATACATTTCTGCTTGAGATATTGATTTTCTGCAGCTAGTGAAACCCCCGGCTACAACAATTTTCCCATCCAAAACACAGCATGCAAACATAGAACGGGGGACAAGCATTGGTGCACGAGGGGCCCACTGTCGAACTACAGGGTCATATGACCAGACTTCATCCGTTGCGAAACAACCATCTTGGTCCCCAGTCAAAGGATCAACAGCATCACTTCCACCACCAATCACAAACAACTTTCCAGCAGTGGAAACCGCACCAAAGTGGGAAAGGTGCCTGATCTTTGATGGAAGAATAGGAAGTGTAATCCAGAGATCTCGCATAGGGTCATACAGCTGCCACAAGTTCTCTGGATCAAAAGCACAGACACATAACAGATCCTCGGTCGAACCAACCTCCTGCCGAGCTTTAAATAGTTCAGAGCTACGAATAGCTGCTTGCCAAGAACGAGAGACAAGCTCTAACACCGGGTGAAGGTAGAAAGGAACGCGCGCAAGGCACCTAATTGCAACAGCATCAGGAAGTCCTTCAATCAGTCCAGACATCATGAATTTATAGCTGCTGTTTCATCTATTTCTGATAACCTTCCACCACTGACTTTTTGTTACAATAGAAGGTGCACCTGCAACCACAGTATTTATCCATTAATGTATACCGACATAGTGATACTTTAGAAATTCAAATTGAGTACAAATGTGAAAGACGAGGTAGATTATGAATGGAATTCAAAATTCAATTTAGAAGTTTCAATGGAAATTGTCTACAAACCATGGTAGACTTTCTTGGAAATCAGAACAAATTAAACAATAAATTTTCCTTTCTGTGAATTAAATATCAGCAGGAATAACAACTAAAACCGTGCGGTGGCATATAATTTATGATAATATTGGCTCCCGTTATAAATGAAATTTTTTATTGAACTCGCTATATTTTAGAAGTTGAGAAAAGATACAGATAATCAAACTAACAAAAGTATTTGGAAAAATTGGATTTATATGTAAAAATACATCCAGCTCTTTTTATTTATGGTAAATAGTAACATTCGAGTCTCACATAAAGACACATACTGACCCATAGGATTTCAACCCAGTGGTCCTCCCTCTACCTAATGGTAAAAGTCATGTTAACAATGTAGACACTCACACATAATAGTGTATTCCTAAGATTCAAACAACGATAAGCTGTTGTTTAAGATGAAGCCAAAATAGCCTTCTAAGATATCTCACAATTTCACCCCCCATAGCTGCGGCAACTGTTCCATGTTCTCTCACAGTCTTCAAACTAATAGAATGTGCATTTTAACCTACCCCTTCAATCCTGTTGCAGAATTATTGCATACATAAATACTGTTTTCAACATCACCCCCCTCTGAAGAATTTTAAAAAAGACTTCAAATTATTACTTTATTATTCTCATAAAAATATATCAACCAGCCTGGATCTTAAAGTTCCACTCACATTGACAGGCATGCAACTAGGGCTTTGGATCGTCTCATTTTAAATAATTGGAGGATAAAATCTGGTCTATAAAGGAAACAGGCACAAAAATGCAACGCTGCTTCATCTAGTGTTGATTGCATATATAAAGGCACAAGAAGAAAGAGTGACTACCCTCAAATAAATAGGCACATCCCTTCATTCAATACATTCTCAAGGGTTCTACTTTTTCAATACGCTTATGGGAATAGAAGGGTACAACAGATGCTATAATGATTAATTAACTAGCAGAGTCTAATTCTCAAATCATGCCCAAATACCGACTTGTGATTTCTGTGTTTTACATTATGCATTCTATGCTTGCACCTGTTATTGAAAGTTAGACAGACCTCCTCTAAGATGCGTTAGCTTTGCACATCTCAGTTTCATGATTCCTGAATACAGTATCATGTATTCTGAAGGGTCAAGGAAGAGTAATTTAGTATTAAACTTCCAATACTAAAGTCAGTTATATACTCTCCTTATCCACCACGAAATAGAGCAAAATGATTTTTTCATTTGAGAAAATCATGAACGGCTCAACAGAATAAACTTTGGGATGCAGGGCTCCCGCACAAAAAAGAAGGTAAAAAAATATTTACATGTAAAGGGACAAATCAATTTAACTATAAATTATATGCTATTGCAAACATGCGAAGAAAAACTCTTAGAAATTTCTTGTGGTAAATTACCCTTCACTAGTATATATTATTTTGGTCATATCACTAGTCAATGAATCTGCAACAAAAACGGCCCATTGCAGGGAGAGCCAAAAAGGGAAATACGATCTAGTATGAATACAATGCAATGCTTTCCTATCAGGATGTGCTCACATTCAAAAGGGAAATTGACCGAAAAACACCTCTAATTCCCAGTTTCAGTGCATAACCCAAAACAAATGAAATGAAAGTTTCAGAAAATGTCTTGAACAGGAAGCAGCAACAAAGAGGCCAAACTCAGTTCTACCAAGAATAAAGCAATGAACAGTCAAATGGGAAACACCAACAACGAAACTCGGCGCTGGTATTGGATTGACGAACCACTCAGCGTACACACAACACAGAATTCAAATAGGGATTCCAGCCCTAACATTTCTCAGCACTCAGTGTAATAATAAAAACAGGAACAAACAAGTACGAGAATTGCGACAAGTGGTAAAGCAATAGAGAGTCGAAATTCGAAATTAACAGAGCAATGGGTATTGGATCAACTCCAAACACAACCAAAATCAACGCAAATTAAGTATCGTCCCTCACTCCCAAATAATTCGAATTACAAAAATTTAAAAGAAAAAAAAAAGAAAGAGAAAGAGGAAGGTGATTTACCTGGCAGCGAAGAGAAGCGAGGGAGAAAGGAAATTGGAGAGATTGCGAAGAGAGAGAGAGAGAGAGAGAGAGAGAGAGAGAGAGGGAGAGAGAGAGAAGGAAAGAAAGGAAGCTTATGAAACGGCAGGGTGAATCAGAAGAGTTTACAATATGAATAGGAATGTGAATGTTGTGCGTTTCGGTTTGCGTTACTTCCCCTTCCCTAGGTTTTGTTTTTCAAATATGCAAACTAGATAATACTACTACTTACTATATATCCTTCTGATTTTATATTTTAAGAATCAAATTAATATTTAATTTAATTTAGGTTTCCCTTTGCGTGCTCTAATTCACTACTCTCATTCGTTATGGTGCTGCTGCAGCAAACCAACGAATAACTATCCGCATATTCTAAATTCCTTTTCATTTTTTCTTCCCCCACAATTTCTGGAATCTCTAGTTTTCTATTTCTTATTTATTTTTTCTATTCTCTTTTGTTTTTATTTCCCTGCTTCAAACTATCGTCACAATTCTTTCTATATATTCCTATTCACGTTAGGTTGACATGCGAATCGCGCGTGGACAACAAAAAAAATAGACTCAACTCAACAACAACAACAACAGTGGCCCATTCAATTCCATAGCTGGCTACGTTGATTTGGATATTGACTCTTGATTTCGTATGGACCAGGTAATCCACCCGCTTATTCTCTTTTTTGGTTTCAAATGTCGGTTTACTTAACTCATAAAATATGCTGCTAAGAAATTAGATCAAATACTCAGTGTTAATATATTTTATTCATTCAGAAAAATAACAGTGGATAACCATTTATTAATGATGCGATATTAAAAAATATTTGTATATTGCGTGTATAGTGAGGAACCCATTGTTTGTAATCCCTAGTTGTCTTTCCTCTTGATGAGACATTATAAAGTATCTAAAAGAAATTAATCAATATTATATGAAAATCACTATTATATTATTTGTGAGAGAAAATCACAAGAGGATAGAAGGATTATGAATGACTTGCATATATACAATAAAGAATTTCAATAAAGCGTTCGTATGATATATGATGAATCTAAAAAAAATATAAATAAAGAATAAGAAATGAATACTACTTATGAAAAATGTCATGAATGCACAAAAATAACTCAATCTGTAAAATGAAAAGCTACTACAAATTCTAAATATGCAGATAGTTACTCTTACAATTACAAAGGTTTAACCCTTAAATGAATAATGTGATTTTTCTAATAAATCAATTACAAATTATTATAAAATGTGTTATTTACATTATCATATAAATAAATTATGCACCAGAATGTTGATAAATGGTAATCATGTGAAATGACATTAAATGACTTTATTTTTTTTTTAACTTTGATATCTTTCACAAGTTTTTCTTTTTTAGTTTTATTATATATCATGACTTTATTAATGGGAAGATGTAATAAGTCAAGACAACTTAAATTATTAAATCTATAAACAATCTTAAAGGGTGAGTAAGAAGTTGTAAATTTAATAATTTTATTTTAAGTAAACTTCGTATGTGATGATATTTTTTTTTCTCAATAAATTTTGGATCAAACTAAGACATTGACCCATCTCATACTACAAAACTTGGAAACAATTTTAAAATGAGATAAAAATTCACAATTTGGCATGCAATTTAGATTCTTAAATCTTTAAAAAAGACGTTGTAAAACTTAATTTATGATTAAAAAAATTGATGAAAAAATACGAAATTTGTAAGATGATATTATCACTAATAAATATAAAATGTGTAGAATTGGAAGAATAGAGATTTTGACTTGAACAAATGCAATTAGTCAGAAAAAAAACATAAAAATAAGCAGCACAAACAATAAAATTTGATATGTCTAAAATTGTCATAAGAATTATCAAATTCTTTATAAGATCTAATGGTTTATAAAAAAAATCCTAACAAATAAGTTTCTCTCAATTCAATTGGTAACTAAAAAATTATTTCATTATCTCTATATCTTTGCTTTTTAGTTTGTTATCATTTTCTTAAAAAAAAATTAACTTTTTTTTTCTTTTAAGTTTTTTTTTTCAACCTTTTCTCCTCTCTTTAGAATTTTCTTTCAACCTTAGTGAAACAATATCATCAATAAAAATATATGATTTGCATTAAGTTAAAGAGTAACTTGAATAGTACTAGTTATAAGTCCAAACAATCTTAAAATAAAAAAAAAGCATTAAATATCACGACTTGAAGTTTTGAAACCAACTAATAAAAAATAAACACGTGTATACGTCTCGAATTAGTATAATGATATATTTGTAATATAAATTATCTATATATAATGTCCGAAGCAAATCACAATAAATAAGATTGCTTATGTATACTTTGGTGAATTTAAGGTTTTTAAACGAAAAGATAATAATTTATTGTGGTGATTGTTGCATGCTATATATTTCCGAATGCAATTGAATTAGTTTCTTTATCAATTATACATGGTGCAATAATACTATAATAATTGAGCATGCAACAAAATTTTAGAAATAAGACAAAAAAAATTGTGAATGATAAAAATCTTTTGAAGAATTTTGCAAAAGGACAAAGAGTGAAGACCACAATGTTTTTTGTTTTTCCAGGAATAGTGAAAGGAAAACAAGGTAGGTGGATCAAGTAAAATATATTAACAACCAAAAAATTGGTTACATGCTATTTATCAAACGGATATGAGAGAATTGTTTTTACAAACTTTTCTGTGACAAACAATTATCAACTTGTAATATGTAACAATTATAAATTCAGGAAGACAAATAAAATTTGGCTTACTACCACAAAATTCAAGTTGGAGATAGATAAAAGATGAACATGAGAGAATGAATAACAGTAAAGTTTCTGGTTTTCAATTGAAGTTTGGAAATGTAAAGGGAAACAGGCATGATTTGATTTCATCACTTCCATCCTAAAATCTTGAGATATTAGAAAAATGTCAAATACAGTGAAAAGATGAGAGATACTTAGAATTATGTCAAATATTAGGATTGTGCAGACTCAATTTTATTTTACACTAATCTATATGTTGATTTCCGCATGCGGTATATATATATATATATAATTCATTTTCTTATCTTATTTCTTATTATATTTTAAATTTTAAAATTTTAAATTTTAAAACTACTATACGTAAAAATAATATACAATGATACTATTATATAATTTATATTTGTATATTACTTTTATTCTATTTAAAATTTTAACATTTTTTAATTTTTAAAACTAGCATTTTGTTAGGCATGTAATAATAAAAGAAAAAAAATGTAACAGTAACTACTGTTTTACAATATAAACCACCTTCAGTTTTTTTTTCTTTATGTAATTTATATTACTTATTCAGTGTTGTTTTTATTCGAATTATAAATTACACATTAAATATATCAAATAATAACACATATATTTTATTTTAAATATATAAATAAAATTAAAATAATATAAATCTTAAATTTGAACTTAATATATTAAAAAATACAAAAATACATAAGCACAATATTGCCCTTGCTTCAGCTGGTATTTATAACCAAAGTAAATTACTTTTTCTATATGGTGTTTAAAATGTTTAAAAAAAAGAGATTTTACACATGGCTTTTTATTGAATTGAAGAAAAAAAATTGAGTTTTAAGAAAAATTTATGAGACTTTTTAGAAAAGAAAGTTGTTCTTGTGATTTTATGAATTGTGTAAGACATACATGATGATGTAACTACACTAATGTAAGATTACCAAATAAATTATACTAAAACATATTTTATAAGGATATGATTATCTCAAGATTTATCCTTACTTTTTTAATTCAGTTTTGAATGTGCTCACCAAATACACACAAAATATTATATCTAATAATTGCATGGCTTTGCAAATGACATAGTTTTGATAAAAGAAATTAGGGGTATATACATTGCAATTGTACAAAGAAGTAAGAGAAAAACAACTTGAGGTAAATTTGGAAATAAATGTCACACCACAAGTTCGAAATGCCACACAAAAGTAGGAGTAGCATTGAGGTTGTTCTTTATACTAATAAATGTTGAATATGGAATGAACACTAACATCTAGAGAATTTGATTTTTTAATCTAACCAAATAGTGGGGTAAAACTTTTGTTGTTACTTAATATTTGATAATGAAAATATTAATTTCATTTATTCTAAAAACTGAAAATATTAGAAAAAAAATACAACGTAATTATTAAATACAAAAATGTGTAATGAAATTCTTATTAAAAATAAACCTTGAGTTTATCATGTAGAAATATTTTCTATTCTATATTCTTGAGAGAATTAGAATTAAATTTCTCAATCCACTGTCATTTCAAAAACAATACAAGTGATACTTTTTTTCTGCTTAAATTTGAAATTCACAATTGTGACTACTTACTTGAAAATTTAAACCCTTTTTAAGATATACAGTTTCAGTTTTTACTTCAATTAATTGTACTCCCAGTGTTTATAATTCTAAATATTTTGAAGTTTCAGTTTCAGTTTCAGTTTCTACTTAAATTAATTGTTCATATTTAACTTATAACTTTTGCAGTATGTTAGAACAGAATCTAATGTGGCACCACTGCAATAGCGCAGACATAGTTAGAAGGTAAATTGAAATAATTAAAAATGTACACAAAATATAGAGGCGAAATTAATCCTAAGTTTGTTAAGGCAAAAGGGCAAATATAATACCAGTGGGTATGCTAGAAGCAGTAGAAGATAATAATAACAAGGTTTAAAAAATGTGCAGTGATGTTGTCTAGGTCGTACTCTTGAAGGTGAAAGTCAAAGTGGTTGCAAGGACAAACATGACAAACCAAGAACATGATAATTTAGTAGTGGAACTTGAATTTCCATGAGATGAATCACCCACACTTCTACTACCTCCAGTCGTTGATGAAACAGTGTTAGATCCAATTCCTGTGCCAAAAAAATACTTTGTCAAATTCACTGTGTTAATCATTAAAGAAGAAACTATGAAACTGAGATAAACAGAGACTGTATTGCATACATATTTCTGGAGTTGAAAACATCAAGCGTATGCAATAAGTTTGACATAAATTCCTAGGCCACTCAAGCAAGTTATTAACAATTTTTCTATCACACTCTTTTCCGACTTATTCTTTGCTCTGGTGTAGAATTCACGTCAATATTTTACCTAACAATTATACTAAACAAGAAATCGAACTCAATGAACAAAAAGATGAGTCTCTCCTAGTATTGTAGTGAGAAGAGCATGTTTCTGTCATATGCACAAGACATATATTGCTCTTCAATGTTTTACTCATCAGAAATTATTAGACAGTTTAAGATTGGTTACTATGTGTCAACTGATCTCTATATGTAATATATGTACTCAATTTTTTTCATTTATTTGAAAATGAATCCAAACCAGACTAGTCAATAATTTCTCTAATCAACCCATCTTTCTCACCCCAAATTTTTGAGCATGTGTGATTGTCACATCTACGATTATTTCTCACTTAAACTGAATTTTGAATGTGACACACCTCAATACATGATCAAAATAAGACAAATGATTGAAATAAGAACTCGGGTTAAAGTATTCTGGATGAGAAAAAAACATAGTTTGAAGTGAGAAGATTCCATTAAAAGTAATTAGTGAGATTTTTCAACCTAAACTAGTTAATACTTCATATCAATAATATAATTGAAGAAAATAATAAGATGAGCATTTATGAGTTTCTGTGTCTGGAACCTAGAGGGGAGTTGGGAAAGTTTGAAACAGAGAGTCCTGGTGAGGAAGAAGCGGAACCTGAAATCATGACATAACAAGGTAAGCTTTTATAACATGTGTAATTTACGTATTGAAAAATGTGATGAAGTGATACCACTGCAGGTGCTAAGAGGAGGTGTCTGAACGTTGCAAGAAGTGGGGAGAGCCAAAGCCCGAGTCTGATTGATGTTGAAACTTGCAGCAATAGATGAAGCACCACCGTTAACAACCTCACAGAGGCACAGGGGCTGTGAACTCACCACATAGGCAAGTTGAGAGCAGCAAGAAGATGAAGGGATAGAGGAATTTCCTGTTACATAATCAAGGCAGGGAGCAAGACTAATGAACACATTGGTGCAACTTGATTGAGATTGAGCCAATGTGGCACCCCAAAGAGCCACCACAAGGGACAGGCTCAGCAGCATCTCAATCCTTCTAAGTGCCATTGGATGATGGTGATGATGTTGGTAGGTATGAGATATTCCCCCAACAACGTTGGTGGTGATGAAATGGGAATAGTCAAGTGGTGAATGGGTTTGTTTGGATTTTTTGAGGGGGAAAAGTGGGAAGAGAATGACTTATTGTGAGAAAAGGGAAGGTGAGTTAAAGAGTGGATAGCTTGTGCAGCAGGGAAACAACTTTTTTACTTTGCATAGGAAGCAGATTCTTTCTCAATGATCTGATTGGAACTTTACCATTTTGATTTAATAAAGTTTCCCTATGTGTCGTTCTATGCTTCTTACCTTTTCTTTTGTGGTATGTTGATGATATGTGGCTTAGGCAAGAGGATATATGGGGGTATTGAAAGGAGGCCATGCATAATCTATTGATGATGGGTTTGCTTTTGAGAATGATTTGTAATGGAATTAGTGTCTATGCTTTTGGTGCAATAATTATGATGAATAATGGAGGAGGGTACTTAAAGGGAGTTAAAATGTTAAGGCATTGAATAATAACAAAAATAGATGCTTAGAAGAGAAGGCATGATGTTGTGGGCATGGCCTTTGAAACAGGGATACCTTTGTCCACCAACTTTTCCATCTTTCTATTTCCAATGTATGCAAAGATGGTCACGCCAAGAATAGGTACAAAATAATTAAAATAAAAAAGAAGGATTCATCAAAACATAACAAATTACATTCCTCCCTCCTTTCATTTCACATTAAAATACAAGAAAAAAGGCGAATGCAAGTGGACTTCAGATCATTTTTAATCCTTCTCTTTTGGAAAGAAAAGTCACACAAGTCATTCCATAAAAGAATACCACCAATTTATCCCTCATTTATACTTTTATTTCTTTTCTTTTTAACAGGAAATCTATAATTTTTTATTTTTTTTACTTTTTTAACAAATCATATCATAAATATCCTATGTTTATAAGTACAAGAATTATTTGTGAATAAAGTATTATGTGTGACAAATTTAATATAAGTTTATAGATAGCAAAATTGTATGGATCAGGTAGGTCGATGAACCTATTCATAAAAAAAGATGATTGAGTTATATGATTTAAGTGGATAATTTGTGGTACTTCATCTCATTAAATTTGCCAAATCAAGTGGTCCACTAACGAGATGAAAAAGAATAACATTTTTTTTTTAAAAATAAAAAAAATATACATATTTAAAACTCAAGTTAAGAGTTATTGATTATTTAATATTTTAAGATTTTAACCTTCATAAAAATTAAAAAAAATAAAAAGTATATTTGTTATTAGTAATTTATTTTTTCTTATACCGATGAAAAATATTTAGACTAGATTATTAATATGTTTTACATCACTTAATTAAATTTGCCAACTTAAATTAATTTTATAAAATAAATAATTTAATTTGTATTTTATTTTAATTTTTAACGACTTTCAGGTCAGATGGAATAAAATGTTTAATTAACTTTAATTTGACGGGTTCTTTTTTGAATTAGTAATAAGTGGAACCTAATTATGTCATTTTATTATCCTTAATTTCTTTAAGACTCTTATCAGTAATTGATATTCTAACTAAAACTATAGGATTTACATTAATTTATCACATTTTCTACGAAAGGAAACCTTCATGGGATAAGAATGTTTTCTAGTCACGATTATTCCTCCCTCGATTGATGACAAATTGTTTTCAAAATTAGTTTTTAATTGGTCAGTTCCTATGGTCCATTTTAGTTTAACTGTGTCCAACACTCAATCTTCATAACAACAAATATATGTTCTTATAATAAGTTATGTCCTCCTATCACGGCTAGATCATTCACCGATATAATTAATGATTTTTTTTACTATATAAGAAATTATATAAATTTAAAGAGAAAATTTAAGTTTTTTTTTAAAATAAAAAATTTATTATTTAAAATTTATAAAGATGTATAAAATAAAGCAAATTAATTTTTATTTATTTAAAACATTTCATTTATCTTAACTCTAAAATATTTATTTTCTTTTTTCTTTTTTTTTATGAAGTGGTTTTTATCTTTCTTTCATTAAAGTTCACATGTTAGAAGCTGATAAAAGTACAAGAGAGAATGATTTTGATTAGATTTTTTTTTTCAGTAAATATTTATTTTCTATTGTACTTTTGGTTTCCTGTCTTTTTCTCATGCAATGAATTGAATTAAGATAGAATAATGAGTACATGGTTTATGAAAATTTTGTTAGGTTCTTCTCGAGGAGATTTGATATCAATTTTTTACAACATATCAAGATATTATATTTAACTCAAAAATTCTAAGATAATTTGTTTCCGAATTTTTTTAATTATATATTATTTATCATGTTTATCTTTATTTAATTTGGAATTTCAATTTATTTTGAATTTTTAATAATTCTTTTAAGTACGAGTTTCTTCTGTATTGATATACTTTTTCTGATATTTTTTAAGTATAAATATTGTAATAATAACCTTTCTTTATAATGTAGTTTTAAAAAAAAATTTATGTTTTTTTTAAATAGAAGACTTTAGAAGTAAGAAATTTTTAAACTTTAAGATTTTCACTTAGTTTATACCTACTCCTTTGAAGTATTTATCAAGATTATAACTCTAATACCATTTTTAAATACCACAATACTAAAATAAAAGATAAAACAAAAATGTAATTTTACTAAAAAAAAAATTACAATGTTATTTTGTCTAACTTAAAAAGAATAATAACATACATTTTTTAAATAGGAAAAAAAATTAGTAGGAGAACTATAAAGAAAACATTATTTTTCCTCTCTTAACTCAAATTCTAAAGGAGTAAAAAAATGATTTTGGTGTATTTTACTAAAAATATTGTGCTCCTCTTACAACAACAAAAAATAATACCAAAATAAATTTTCATTATGAGATTTTCTTCTCACATATTTGTCTTAATGGAAGATAATGTTGATAATAAGAAATTTGAAAGTTGGATAACCTGAATTGAGATAAAACAAATAGATTATAATGTAAGAGTGATGAAAAATAGTTTAAGAATTAATAACTTGAGTTTTGGTCCAACTTGAGTAAACAAGTAAGTCGGTATCTACATAATATGTTTAGTGAATTATATTCCTGTCAGCAAATCACCAACTTGAAAGAAATTGATTAAATTCCTACTTAATTTGCCCAACAAAACTTAGAAATTTACCTAGGGGAAGTTTCGTTCAATGAGTTGAAACCCGAAAGCAATTAGTTATTTTTGTTAAAATTTATCCAACGAATTACAATTCCCCTTATATGAAGAGTGATTTGAGATGGTTAATGTTGTAATGCAGAAGTCAAAATTCCTAAAATCCAATAAGCAAATTCTTCTACCCAACCATACCAAACTGCGAGCCTGTAGCAACAAGTGGAGCAATTGACAGAGTAAATGTTAGTGAAGTTAGTTGAACTCCTTTATCATATTCATATCTACCTATCCTCCATTTTAGTATATAAAATAATTCCTTGTGTTGGTTTAATCAATCTCCTCCCATCTAAGATTGATCCTCTTATCCCTCATGGCTTCTGAAATAAGAGTGATTCTAGCAGCCCTCATAGTGGCTTCAGTAAATTTGGTTAATGGACAGGTTAGTAGTTCCTGCACAACCTCTATGATCAGCAGTTTCACACCATGCGCCAACATCATCACAGGAAGCACTAATAATAATGGTTTAATGCCACCAAGTACATGTTGTGATTCACTAAGGTCTTTGATGAGCACTAGTATGGATTGTGCTTGTCTTCTAGTCTCTGCCAATGCTCCATTTTTCCCACTACCCATCACCCAAGCTCTTGCCCTCTCATTTTCACGAGCATGCAACATTAACGGACTTCCTTTGCAGTGCAAAGGTATTGCTTCTTTTACAGTATTCATTAATTTATACCTTTTCACAAACTTTAATTTTCCCATTATTTCATTTCTGATACTGTCTTTTTGGAGGGTACATTGCAGCTTCTGCTTCTCCTTTACCAGCTCCAGGTATTCTGCATTTTCCAATATTCAGAATATAGCATCTGCAGTTAGTATACTTTATAATATGTTTTATCTTGGTAAATTTCTATTAACAGATGATAAATTTTTATTTGTAGTCGAGATTGTCAAAACTTTATCTCTTAATCATACCAATGAAAAATCAGCTAAATGTATATTACTTTTTGTTAGGCCCTGCAGTTCTTGGATCGAACGACCCAACCCCTCCTTCAGTTGCTACATCACCCTTAAGCCCACAAGGTAGGAGTAATGTAAGTGTTTTAAATTTGAAAAGTTGGGAAAATTGGTTTATGGAGTAATTTAGAAGAGAAGTTTAGCAGATTCAAAAATGGTTGAAGAAGAGAAATATGAGAAAGTGCAATTGTTGGCATCTGGAGTGGAAGCGGAAGCACCCAGTAGAAGTGGAATTCCACAGATAAGACCAGTGTTGACTCCACGTCCTTCGCCATCTGGTTCATCTTTTCTCTCCCCATCATCACCACCTTTTGCTTTTCTCATGGGAATCCTGCTTTTAGGCCTCTGTTAATGTACAATTCATAACACCAAAACCCTAATCTAATTACTCTACACAACCTGCTTTCTCCATGTTGCTGCATACTCCTACAAATATTCATGTTTTAATAAATGATATTAGTGTCCCTTGGTAAGCAAAGTGCATCCATATGTATCACCTGTTACTCAATTTTCTTAATCATAGTAATATTACTATATTTATCATCAGTTCTCATGCAAATTTCAAATACCTCTACAGTAAATAACAAGCGAATCTCTTTTTTTTTTTTTTTTACTTTACAAATTAATACTCTTTAGAATTTCTTGAACACATATTTTTTACCAAAATTGAAAAAAGCATATCAGTTTCTTTTTAATTTTGAAATGTTCAATAAAAAAAAGTCTATCCGTGAATGCTACTAAAATCACCCCAAATATAATACATTGACGCTATAAAAAATATTAATTTATTATTCTAACTTAATGCTAAGTGGACTTAAAGAATGTTAAATTGAAATATTTATTAAAATGTAATGTTGATTTGGCTAATGCTAGTTTGACAAAATATCATTTAATACTAAAACAACGTGCCACAGTAAGAATTATAATATTTAAAAACTTAAAAAAATTGTATTGATCAAGCAGATGTTGTAAATTATCAAATAATGTAAAGTATATTGTCGATCTAACCAGATATTTTGAGATTTAAATATAAATAATTGAAAAGGTAATGTTGGTCTAATTACTGTTAACATATTTTTGTTTTGTTTTGGATAGTTTATGTTAATATAGCCTATGTTTCGTATACCAAATTACATTTTAATTTGAAATCAATATCAATTTTCAGGTTTATCAATACGAATTTCAAATCAAATTTTTAATCTGAATAAAATTTCAATTACAATTCCAATATAAAGCAATTTCAATTATAATACATGGTAATGAGTTTCAATTTCAATTTTAATTCCAATTTCAATTCCAATTCCTATATAACACCTACTAATTAATTCGAATTTCATATCAAAATGCAATTTCAATTAACTAATTATAACAGTTAGTATCACTAAATGAGTAACAACTTAAACTATCTAAGATATCTTACTATCTAAGCATTTTATAATTCAATCATGGTTATAACTTAATTTACTTTCTCCTCATAAATTAAATTCATCCTCAGTCTTACTCTAGTAGGCTATATAAAGCTTAGTTACACATAAATTAAATCATTAAAACTCATATATTAAATTAATTTTATTAGTTAATTACTTATTTAAAACATAAAATAGTACTTTTTTCAAATCATTTTATTAAAAATATTAATTAATTAAAAATTTTAAAAAATTATTTACGTAATTAACTGTTATATATATAATCCAAAAATACAAAGTAAAATAATTAAGAAAACATTGGTGGATAATCCTATGTGTCTCATCATAAGACTCACCTCTATCTATCATCTAAGACTCACCTGTATCTAAAATATAGTAAGTTAAAAAAATCACTTATAATGAGAGTCAATATTATCATAAATTATATACCATTAAACTGTTTTAGTAGTTATTTATCACACGAAAGAAAATTTCTAGATTAATTTGTTGAGATATGCAAATGGAATTAGGCGGTCCATAGATTTTTGGACTGATATATTTTAAAAATAACAATTATAATTAAAAAATTGAAAATAGTATTATTTTAGCATGGGAACAATAATTCAAAATTCGTTAAGTGGAAGAAGTTTTTTAATGGTTTTTTCTTCGTACATTTTTTATAGGCCATATAAAATTATAAAAGTAAGTCATAAACTAATAAATTATATATATATATATATATTATAAAATAACACTTGTTCTGAAATTTTTTTCAAATCATTTTTTTCGAAACACTAAAACAGATAAAATAGTCATTTTATAAAATTATAGGGGTGCATGGAAAAAGTATGGAGTGCAGGAAGAAGCAGCCTTTTTTTTAGTTTAAAAAATGAAAAGGCCGAATAGTTTGCAAAAGTGAAATGGACCGAGTGAGAATTGACCCATAAAACTAAAGCCCAAAGATAGGACATTGATTGATTGATTCAGGGCTTGGTTGACGGTAGCCTCCCTCTACGGTGGCAGAGATAGAAGTCGGGTACGGTGGTTTCTTGTTTGGTTTGGGTTGGGTGTGTTGATGGGCAGAGCAGAGCAAAGCAGAGCAGTGGCCAAACCAAATGAAATGAAACAATGGGCATCAACTACCTATTCATATCCTGGTGAGACGTTAATTCTTACATTTTTCCCACTTACTGGCGACCCACTTGGTTTATGAGATTTAATTCACTTCTTTTATAGTTTCTAGTGATGAAAGTACCAACTTTTAAACTTTTTGGGTTTCTGCCGTTGTTCATGTCTGTAGACTCTTTTCTTTCTTTGCAATCATTGTTCGTAGTTTGTGAAAAGCACTTCAGGAATGATGCCAAAGCAAGTTTTAGTGTATGTTTTCACAAGTTAGATGTAATTAAAATAGTAAAGTTTCATTCTGGCCTGTATAATTATATCGTTTTTCTCGAGATGTTTTATCTACTTAGAAATGTAATAATCCTGAATTTTCAATTTTGTTTTTGGTTGTTACGATAATGCACTTCTAAACCTGCTCTTCTGTTTGTTTTTACCAGACTCCTCTTGTTGAACCTTCTTGTTCAACTCTGCTCATTCCACCTTGTGAGCATAACTTTGATATGTTTGTACTGTTTTTTTCAGTGTAAGATTTGTTATGCATTTTGTTTACCAACGGACACTATGTTTGTGCAGGTTTTTATTGACTTCATTCGGAAATTCATCGTCGCAAAATTGCTGATAGCTGAAGATGCTTGCAATAAGAAAGTTGAAAACAGGGCCTGATATCCCTTTGGTTTTAAGTGTCATGGTTGCTTATTGCAATTATAGAAGAGCCCAAGTTTCCAATGACAAAAGTATCCAGTATATTGTTAAGTCTGTTGTCTCTTGTTTAGCTAAATCAAGTAAATCAGCATTTCCACTGGGATCAGAGAATAGATTTACGCTTCAAGGACTATATTTCTCTAGTGTTGCTGAAAGAATCCTGGTCCAAGCTCAAGACCCTGCCAAAGTTAGTTTGGAGATACAAGATGCTCTCGATTCAAATCAATTAGATTATTCGTGGAAATTATTTGAGCAGCATTTGCACATGGCGGGGTTTCCCAGAAAATCTGTTATCAGTAAGCTTGTAACAAGTTATGTGGACAGCCTTGATATGAAATTGCTAGGAAAGGCTTATGAGTTAGTAGAACGTGCTATTGAGGAAGGTAAACAAGATTTGTTGGAAAAGGATGTGCTTATCTACCTCAGCCTTGGCCTTGCAAAAGCCAGACTACCAGTTCCAGCATCAACCATTTTAAGAAAGATGATAGATATGGAGCATTTTCCCCCAGCCACTGCCTGGTCTGCAGTTTTAGCACACATGTCACAAACAGCAGAAGGAAGTTACCTTGCTGCTGAGTTGATTCTTGAAATAGGTTATTTGTTCCAGAACAATAGAGTAGATCCGCGTAAAAAGAGCAATGCACCTTTGATAGCCATGAAACCAAACAGCGCTGCTTTTAGCATTGCTTTGGCAGGGTGCCTCCTATTTGAGTCATCTAGGAAGGCAGAGCAGCTTCTTGATATGATGCCTCGAATTGGTGTCAAAGCAGATGCACACTTACTGATAATAATGGCACGTGTATATGAGAGAAATGGGCGAAGGGAAGAGCTCAAGAAGCTGCAAAGGCACATAGAGGAAGCCCCAAATCTAACTGATTTACAGTTTCGACATTTCTATAATTGTTTGTTGACATGCCATTTGAAATTTGGGGATCTAGATTGTGCATCAAACATGGTTTTGGAAATGCTTAGAAAAGCAAAGGAAGCAAGAAATTCTCTTGCAGCTGCCAAATTTATGAGAAATGCTGATGGAATTGATCATAACCATTCGCCTGGACTGGCTTCTGTGCATAGTTTGAACGACAGTAAAGATTTAGATAGTTTACAAAATAACAGGTCCGTTACTAGTGCTGTATTATCTTATGAGGGGTTCTCTAAAGATAGAAACTTCTCAAAGCTTGAGGCAGAGTCGAAAGCTATACTTGGTTCTTTATTATCTAAGTTGCAGATGCGGGTGGATTTGATCACAACCAAACATGGTATATTGCAGCCAACTGAAACAATTTATGTAAAATTAGTTAAAGCTATGCTAGAAGCTGGCAAGACCAAGGATTTAGCTGTGTTTCTTCTCAAGGCAGAAAGAGAAGATTCTCCATTTTCCAATGACAATTCAGCTTTGGTCCATGTTATTAACGCGTGCATCTCACTTGGATGGCTGGATCAAGCACATGATCTCCTGGATGAAATGCGTTTAGCCGGAGTTAGAACCGGTTCATCTGTATACTCCTCTCTTTTGAAAGCATATTGCCGAGCGAATAGGGTGGCAGATGTCACATCACTTCTGAGAGATGCTAAGATAGCTGGTATCCAGCTTGACTCAAGCTCCTATGAGGCAATGATCCAATCCAGAGTGCTCCAGCAAGACACACAGGGTGCACTTCAACTATTTAAAGAGAGGAAAGAAGCTAGAATTCCAAGAGTCACTCAACAAAACTCTGGCATGATGGCTAAAGATGAAGCGGAGACTGATGAAGCTAGGCTAATGACCAAGCTGTTGCAGGAAATCAAGGAAGGGCAGAGAGTGGATTGTGGAGTTCATGACTGGAATAATGTAATCCACTTTTTTTGCAAGAAGAAACTGATGCAAGATGCAGAAAAGGCTCTAAAGAAGATGAGAAGCTTAGGCCACTTGCCAAATGTGCAAACTTTCCATTCTATGGTCACAGGGTATGCTGCCACTGGAGGGAAATATCAAGAGGTGACAGAGCTGTGGGGTGAGATGAAAGCTCTTGCTTCTTCTATCTCCATGACGTTTGATCAGGAACTTCTTGATTCTGTGTTGTATACGTTTGTAAGGGGTGGATTCTTCGTTCGAGCCAATGAAGTCGTGACCATGATGGAAAAAGGAAACATGTTTGTTGACAAGTACAAGTACCGAATGCTATTCTTGAAATACCATAAATCACTTTACAAAGGAAAGGCTCCGAAATTTCAGACAGAATCCCAACTAAGCAAAAGAGAAGCAGCCCTGGCTTTTAAAAGGTGGATAGGCTTGACTTGATGAAAGTGTCAACCAAATCAAAGCATTAGCTCTTGCAAGTTTCAAAATTCAAACCATCAACTCCATATGACTTAAGGCTGTTTAATTTTTGTTCTCTCTCCTCTCATGTTTAAGGGCTAACACCAATGTACTACCAATGTGAATAAACCAACACCTTTTTTATGTAGAAAACTCAAGTTATATATCTTCAGTTCCATCAGTTTTAGGCAACAAATAGAGATGGCGCGGCACGTGCATTCATGCATACATGGCTGTTGGTCCGTAGAATATTTGTTGATGTATTTTGTCAATGGGACAAACCCATACTCCGCTGAGAACATTGTTATTTGTGAATTCTGATTTCTGAGACACCAGGGTTGTGACAGAAGCAATGAAATGGAAAAGATTTGCGTGATTGTAAGCTGGAGTACATGCAGCGCTCAGCAATACAGCATAAACCGGATAACATTAATAACAATAGGTTTTCCGTGCACACGGGCATGCATCAAGAAATGGGCCATCGGAAGGTAACTACTGAACAACAATCTTACGCCAACAATGATATCACTTGCTGAAGCATGCCACTGACAATTTGTACAACGATATTGTAGAAAGACTAACGATATTTTAACATCAATTTTCTACAACAATTTTTTACAATCTATATTTTTCTCCATTTGTTTCACCAACATCATGATTTTTGTTCTAATTGTAAGAAAGTATTGACTAGAGTTTCTAATTATAAAAAGAGACTGAGATATGGGCGCGCTTGAAATATAGTAAAATGATACACTTGTTTATACATAAACTCATGCTCAATTAAGTTAATTAATTAAGGTGAGGAGGCAATACCTACTGTTAGAAAAAGAAAAAAAGTAGAGCGAGCCAGAACACTTTTTCTTTATCTTTTTTAAGTTGTTTGTTATTCAAGGTGTTGCCTCTTTAAACTGCAGTCATTAGGATGCTTTTGATGTGTTGATTTGACGAACACAAACAAACTAGCAAGATTTGACACTGACGTAATCAAAACTTAATTAATATTAGCAGCAAAACAAAATCCAATAATTGGGCAATTACCGAGAATAACGAACTTAACGTGCTTGGGAACAGTTGCTGTATATTCTTTTTACCCCAATTGAATTGATTTAAACGCGAAAAGAAAAACTCATGACGAGGTTAACATGCATGATCAATTTTGATAATTTTTGTAACTAGTTAGAATGGTAGGGGTTTATAAAAAGCAAAACACACGTCTTGTCTAAAGAGACCCTTTTTCGATATGAGAAAAATGCACATAAACAACTGAAATGCGTGAATGTATCAACTTAAAACAAGGGCATATGGATTGAGCATAAAACTCATTGGTGGTTTTGTCCTACAAAACACTTGTTTACTTGAACATTTATTGGGAAGGTTAGTGGAAGTTGCATTCATGATGGTGGTCCACATTTTAGATTTTGACAACATAGACGTGAGTCATTATTGGGGTCAGAAAATTTCTTCTCTGCAAGGATCAATTAGTCAAGCAAAAGTACACTTTGCTGCGTACATCCTTTTCTCTTGCACAGCTAAAATAATTTTGTCATTCTTTAACGGATTAGCTTTTCTGACATTTATCACCAAAAATTCTAAACCAGACGATCCAAGAAGGACAGCAAGCTTTTGTTTTTGGTGTAACAAATTATTTAGACAACATCATTCTCGTTAACATTATGTGAATTGAACTTATTCCTTTAAGAATAAACATTGACTGAACCTGAACAAATGTTGCTCAAAGAAACATGCCTGAATCAGAATGAAACAAAAGGAAAAAGAAGTTTAGAATTGGGTACAAATAATGACTTACTGGTAAAAGCCAATAAAGCAGTGAAAGGAGTGTAGTTCCTTTTTCCTTTTCGCTGCAACTTGTTAAGAAAAACAAAAACGTAATTTTACTCGTTGGCTTCAATGATTCTCATTAAAGCTTTCTATAAGAGTACAGTAAGATGGTACAAATATTCCCTTGGTTTATCACAATTGTGTTAAAGAATAACTCAAACGCCTAGTTAGAATCTCCAAATCCTGCAATAATAACAAAGGCAAGAAAATTAGTGAAGTAAAACTACTACTTCATACTAAGTCATAGCATGAGATGATTTTAGTTAAACTATCTTTTTCATTTTTAAGATGAGCATGGGTATCTTCTAACCAAAAGTCAGACACTAATTCTTCAAAATACTGTGCAAGAGACTGACATCTCTTTCACAAGAAATGAAAATAGATGCGGTTTATTTTGACACATATAGACATTATTCTGCCCTTACGGTTGTGAGCCGCAAATATCCATAGTGAGTGCATGCCCACGAACTCTGCAGCTGCAACAATGATGTATGGAGAAGGTTAGCAGTTATAGGGAGAAAATGTAGAGAAACTGAGAAAAGGAAAGAGAGGCAAAGGACAACCTTGTTTGGGGGTGTGAGGGTAAATGTCTCGATCATCATTTTGGCTGGCAACTCCTCACAGTATTGCCTACCTAGAAGAGTAGGGCCCCCAAGTCAAGGATAGGATAAGGCTCGCATGACATCTCAACTAGAAACTTTATTAGGAAGAACGACATGGTCAAATCCATTACTATCAAGAAATCTCTGAAATATTTCTAGCATCAACTTCTGCACATTCAAATTAATAACCAAGAACTGACAATATAAGTACATATTCCTTGAAATGGATCATGTGGTTAGAAATGTCTATTTGTTTGGTGAAATTAGGTGTGGTTATACCTAAATACATGGTCATTTAACAATTAGCTAACTAATTCTGAATACAAAGACCCGTTAGAAGTACAGGTACAGTGCATATTGGACCTTGGCCTTCATTAAATTTTGAAATTGTAGGAAATACAATTAATGGAAAAACCGAGTTTGGCCTTTCGTATGCTAAATTAAATTCTAAAGGAGGATCGAGCAAGGTAGATAATGTTTATTGGAATTTTCTTGTTGTGGTGAATTACCTTGTGTGGTAGACCTTCAGTTCCCTCAAAATAGTCAAGTTGATCTCATGGCATAAGAATTATTGGCATTCATCAAAAGTAGTGCAAATCAGTGTAGCCATATCCATGTGAATGTGGAAACAACTCCTCTACTTCAACCCTGGAACTGGAGCTTTTCTTTATTTGGGTGCAGCTAATAGACTCAACCTCTGCCAAGAATATGCTATAAACTGGCCTATGATCAGAAAATCTTGACTCCCCACGAACATAAGATAATTGGTGAAGGCCCCTTCCATACCACAAGATACGATCACACCTTCATGAATAGAGATTTGGTTTGCGTGCATGAATAATGATATAATTTCACAATAATGATCCAGGACATTTCATTTGGCAATAGTATTGATGCACAAGTTATTTGCAGGAAAGAAAACTACCATGCTGGAGTTCTTCTCTTTTGTTTTGAGCGCCTGTCATCGCCTGCATATCTGTCTGAATTGTTTGAATACTTATATGTCGGAGGGAAATATATTTTCCCTTCGCTCCATCCTTCAAAGACTCGACCTTGCCTCTGCTCTATACACAGCTGAAAGAAAAAAATATCAAACCATCAGGTATACCTAATATGATACTTGTAAAAAGACAAAATAGTAACATGCCTGGTCATTCTCTAACAAAGTCTTCCAATCATGCATCTCAACAAGAGCTTTTGCTGCACGGTAAGAAAGGGCTATCCGATAATTTAAATCCCCCAGCCAAATTATTCGACTACACCAGTTAAACCAAAAGTTTAGTTTCTAACCAGGACACAAGTTAGCACTTAGTAATGGATTTTATTTACATTTACAATCTCCAAGTATGAAATGATTCGTATAGATCATGAGTGGAGATGAGGGGCTTACTCATGTTCCAGAATTGTCTGAGGAGAATTCTCATCACCCATGTCGTGGACTGGGGGAAACCTCGTCTTTCTAAGAATCTCCATTACATCTGAATTTCTCCTTAACTCATCACCATCCTTTTGTCCAGAAGTCAAATGACTACAAATGAAGCAAAAGCTTGTTTGGTGCAATGACATACTAATTGATATTGATCCCTGGAAAATCCAAGACAATGAAATTGTTTCCTTCCCTAGTCCATTATAAACTCTGCTATTGAAATAGATTGTCAAATGTACCTTGTTTCCGAGATATCCCATTAACCCTCGGCCAACACAAGACACTTTCATGTTGTGAACATCATCTCTTATATCACTTTTCACCCAAACAGTCAGAAATACCCCAACCATTTGCTTACTAGCAACCAAGCAGTATCGTGAGTGGCCTGTCTGTCTATCACTGTCCTCTGCAGAGAAACAACCACCATATGACATCGGTGAATATTGTGCTGTAATTGGGGAGTCACCAGTGCCATTTTCTTCATCTGAGGAACCCCATCGATAATTGGGGTCATAGTCACTCGCTCGGTGACCAAATATCATTCTATCACAGACACTGAAACGACGATCAAGGCAAGCTTGTTGCATTAACATATCATTATCCATTCTCAAACTACGACTCAAGGATTGGAAGGATCTTCGTTGAAAGAAAGAGGTTGCCTTCTGCCTCACCGATCCCTCAAAATCAGCATCTAGCTCTACAATAGGGTCAGGGAGGGGTGAAGGTGTGTGACATCCTCCACTTGTTCCAGGAAGGCTGTTCAAGGTCCTCCTAATAAGGGCTAGCCATTTTCTTGCAGGACCATTGTCTTCTGTTCCCAAAACATTACCAGCATTAAGAGGTACAATTTCCTGAAACCTGAGGCCAGGGAAATGCAAAATATTTCAGTATGCGAACTTTTGCATTAGTAAAGGAGATGGAACATAATATAGTCAGTATTTTACCCAAGAACATAGATATCGGCAGGTGGAGAGGTGTGAAGCCAATCTTCAAGACTCAAATAACTTGGAGGTGACTTCCCTGCTACATTCCAAGTGGCAACAAAGATTCTGTATCCGAAAGGGGCAAAAGAAGTTCAATAGAATAAAAATTCTTAAATTTCATTGCAATAGTAACAGCCAGGATAATCAAGTTCTACGCACAGTTGCATGAAGCATACCTATAGTTATACACATCTGTAACCTGAGCTTTATCAAGGTCATTCTTACCTCTTCGCACTCTGTCTGAGTACCATCTGCTTGATCTCTCTACATATAAAAAATGACATTAGTGGGAGGCGAAGGACTAGAAAAGAGAAAAAAAGAACACGAAGAAATCAATTTCTAAATTACGGCTCATAAAAAAATATCTTTTTATCCATATCTATTAGAGGGATTTGGAATGGTGTGGTCCTAAGAGAAAAGAAGGTGAAGAAGATATTGAACCTGATTTGCTTTTCCTGATGGTGCATGCCTCCCTCTCTGAGTAGTTGCTACTACACTCTTCATCAACACCTGAAAAAGGAAAACCGTAAAGTTAACAAAGCTGTGCTCTTTTCAGTCATTTTAGCTTCTACTCAATCAAACAAGGCAAAAATAAAGCAGAATTATTTTTTATAGCAAAAGGGTGAATTAGAAACCATGGAAGCAGGAAAACAACAAAGGGCAGATCTTGTGCTGCAAGTAGCATACGCATACTCATGGAAACAGACAAGAACAAAAGTATTTTAAAATAACTGTCTAGAAAACAGAGACAAATCAGTTAAACTAGAAGCAGAAGCGATGCCCCTTTTGGTTTCAAGACAAGATGTTTCCAATCCGAGAGCCCTAAAATGTAGAATACATCAAAGTGGGAAAATTGATGAAGCACCTTGGGAGAGAACATCATCTGCCTGAAAATCCTCAGCTTTGCTCTTGATATTGAACCACTTTTTGACCAATGTTTTTGGCCAAGAAAGCTTGAATAAGAAAAACAGGGTAAGCAATGCCAATCCCAGAAATCAAATGCAAATGAATTTGAAGAGAGCTTGCATTTCTCAAACCTTGCTCTTCTTCGAGTTCTCATCTCTCATTGTTGGGACAAAACTCACAACTTCATGTAGCTTTCTCTATTCACAGAAACAAAGCCACTGAATTAATGTCACACAATCTATTCCTTCTTTCAATCAACACTCCTCCTTTCTAAGGTTACGGTTACACAGCAAAATGCAGAGATGGCGAAAGTTAGAAGAGAACTTTTTATACCGGCACAGGACAACCTTAATTTCTGTTGACTTTCACGTTTTGGTATATGTTTCTCTATTCAAAGAGACAAAAAAAAGGGAGGGAAAAGTGTCTCTTGGTGATGATAGCAATGTGATGAAGTTAAAGAACGTGAAGAATGAAGAGATGATTAAGTGCTGCCCCAGTTGTGAAGTTTAAGGTTTTGAGGGGAGAGAGGAAGTTGTGATGAGGAAAAAGAAGAAGACAATGTAGAAGACATGAAGAAAGAGAGAGTTTAGGAGAAACCTCGTTGAGGTACAGAGAGGAAAGCAACAAAAAAATTGAAAAGAGAGTGAAGGAAGGTAAGTTGAAGTCTCTGTAGAGTTGAAGTCTCTGTAGAGGAGGACTTTCACTTACCGCAAATCCAAGGCCTACCTCACACATTCAACAAAACAAAACCTGCAACTACGCTTCCTTATATATTGCTAATGGTCACATTCGTTCACACCCAAACACTCTCTTCACACATTAACATTCACACACTCCTTTCATCAACTGTGCTCAAATGGTTCAGTACTTTCGAATTATATTTTTAAGAAGAATAAAATAAAATATTATTGAATTAGACTTTTTGTGAGTTAAAATTAATTTACAGAAATTTATACATAACATTTTCAAATATTTATTTTTAACTTGTCCAAAGTGAATCTAGTTCAAAAATACATTTGGACTATTTAATTGAGGATTGAATAATGTACAAGAAATCATTAGTGTTATAATGATCTTTAATTGACATCTAATTAAATATCATTAATTATTCTATTTTATATTTAAAAAATATAAATAGGTGTAACTGAGTTTACTTTCGGGTAATGTTCATTGAAAAAAGAAGAGTAAGGGTTGTGCCAATTTGGATCAGGTAATTGGAATGGATATGCAAGAAACCAAAGGTAAAAGTTCCCCTCCTAACATATGAAATGAGAACAAAATCTTGTATCACTTGTATTTTAGTGTAAATAACTGTATATATATATATATCAAAATAATTAATTTTTTATTTATTGTTAACTTAAATTGATCTTAAAAATTTTATTTGCTTATATTTTTTTATTTAAATTTGAAATAAATTTAAATTTAATTGAATATTAATTTGATGTTAGTAATTTTGATTTTATTTCTTTGTAAAAAAAATATTAACAACATAACTTAAATTTATACATGAATATAAACTTGTACTAAATTTTTAATTATTCTTTAAATTATGCAATTTTATCTAATGTTGCTAAAAAATTGACTTCTACTTTTATGAATTAATTAATTCATAATTAATTATTTTCTAATTTTAATTCATACTCATTTTTATTAAAATTAAATTAATAGTATTTTTATAATTTATTATATTACCTAATTAATATTTTTCTTTCAAATCAATTTCAAACAAAATATCAGTGACTGGTCCAGATTTTAAAACAAATGTTGACGCATGATCATTTAATAATTCATATTCCAATCTTAATTTGGGAATAGATTGGCAAGGAGAGAGATATTACGAAATAGACTTCATAAAATGAAGAATGATTAAGGATTAAATTAAAAACTTTACATAGTTGGCTGTTATAAAAGAAGATAATCATGCATTTAAAGATGTCATTAGACTTAGACATGTGATTGCCACTTCTATCTGTATGAAAAAGGTGTTTAAATAAACTAAATAGAAATTAATACCTTAAATGTCTTATTAAATGGTGTATTAAAAATTGTAGTTAAGAAAATTAAAAAAAAAAATTATTGGAGTTTGCATTAAAAGTTATTAGAAATCCCAATGCATTAATATGTTTTTTAAGGAAAAAATAATATTTTATTCTTTCTTTAATACTCAGCATTTTCCATATCCTAAATAGATAGTATAATGAATTAGAAAGTCTAATATCTGAATTTCATAATTTCATCAATATGAGATACCTTGTATTAAGAAAAAGTAAAAAAGAATAATTTTCATTTCTTTTTTTCTTTTTCTTTATTTTAATCCTTACAAAGCATGTATCAATTTTAAAAATATAAATATGAACCATGGCATCATCAGCTTTATATTAATTACATAAGAGGCTTTATTTAATTTTTTATTTCATTAAATGTCCTTTTAATTGATGTTTTTGTATAATATGAAAAAGTAATAAGTGTTTAAATTTAAAAAAGTATTAATAGGTGGACCATAGTATCATCACCTTGATAATATTAATTATATAAGAAACTTTATTTTAATTTTTAATTTCATTAATTTTTTTAATTAGTTTTATATAATATGAAAAAGAAATTAAATGTTTAAATTTTAAAAAAGCATCAAAATTAAATATAATTTAATTTCACTAAAACTATTTTAAAAGATGAAGTATGCACACATTCATATATTATAATTTAATTATATTTGTAAGCAAATTTGGAATTTCCAATTTAGTTAGGTTTTACTTAAACTCTTAAACCCTAAAATTAAGCATGTTGTAGACAAGTGAAGACATTAGATTAAGAGTGAAGAATGTATAGAAGTTTCAAAGATTTGTGATATCCAAGAAGGAGGGGTAGTTGTGGGAGGGACAGTAAAGTTAGGTTTGATCTTAATATCTAAGCATTGGCGACCCATCTCACGCTTGGTATGTTAAAGAGAAGAAAAGATAAAGAGTCATGTGTGGAGGATTGTTTTCTTCTTCTTCTTCCTTCTTTTAACTTCTCTCTTTGTTTTCACGTTGTCTTCAATACACACGACAAAATATCACTTCTATTTTTCTCTTTGTCCTCCCATTTTCTTTCTTATTTTTTGGTTGCTAAAATTCCATCTTTGAATCTTCTAAACATAGTGTGTGTGGCATAGTCGAAGAGAATGTTTCGTGTTTTACGGAAAAGTGTATAGAACTACTTATGTTTCCAATGCCACACACCATTTTGTAATTTCATGAGTTTGCCACGAGTGAATATGATTAACTATTATTTTTAACACAAATGAGATGATGTTTCTGTTTTTTTTTTTTATCTCTTGTGTGTGTTGGGGTTGGCAAATTCAAAGAACTCATTGGTTCTACAAGTTACATAACACTATGTCTCCTCAAAAACTTCATTTGTTGCTTTTTGAAAGGAAATATTATTAAGCAATTGAAACTTTGGGTTTTGTTTTTGTGTGAACCTTAGACTCATCATGTCCGAGAAGACCAAAGGCAATTTTTCCAAATAATGGATCCGGTATTGAGTACTTTTCATTTAGTACAAGCTCCCACTTCCACATGGATTAGTGTATTATGCTTTGCATGAGGTGACGCATCCTTCATCATGCTACAATGCATGTTTATATTTTCCTATTTCTCATTCACATTTTATATAATAATCACTTAACCTAAGAAGAATACATGAAAAATAAACTCATATAAAATAGTATCTTATTGGGCCATAGGGATTTAATTCCCAACTCAGTCCTCCTTAACCCACGTGAAAATATGCGATTTCCTTGACCTAAGTGAAACCATGTATCTATAAAATCATAGTTTATGAGTTCTCTCTTATCAATGAGCTTTTGCACTTTTAATATGAAGTTGGTGGTAAGTTTGATATTAAAAACTTGAAATGAAGAATTTATTTAAGAGGAGAGATTGAGAGAGGTTTGGGTTGGAAAATAAATGAAGGCAACATAGTGACCCACTAGCTTGAGTGAAGCTTCCACTACCACCATATAAGCCTTACCCCCAATAGTGCATAGGTTGTCAAAACCAGTACATGTGGTTCTCCCAAAATACCCTGCTTTCCTAACTATACGTGTCGTGTCCTGTCACCTTATCATATCACATGATTAAACTTTCAGAGAAAAAGATATATGATACGGAATATTATTAGTTTCTTCACCAATTTTCACTTCTTTTTCCTAATTTTAAAACTGTTTTCAAAAGTAAAAGAAAAACAACAAAACTAATCTGAGAAAGAAAAACAATCCTCTGAGTTAACAAATGCTATAACAATAATAAAAATTTACCCCAAAACTAGACGTCTTTCCATTTTCTCAATAATTAACTATAGCTTGCGTGTTACCTATATGGCTATCTACTCAAACATATTCATACACATAAACGTGTGTGTGTGTGTGAGAGAGAGAGAGAGAGAGAGAGAGAGAGTTAAATTACACACAGAAAAACTTGAGTTGTTCAGAAAAAGCATATAACTTAGATTTGTTTCTCTTACTCTCAAAAACTATATGTATAGATATATTTTGGGTCATGTGTATGTAGATACGAGGTTGTTTGTTCCAACAATGTTAAACAAAAATGGCTTTTTTCTTCTTTGATGAAAACCATATAAGGAATCAATGGCGAAACGTTGAGTTAGAAGTCAAAAGTTTTCATTTGGGAAAAATTGGAGTTTTTAAGCATTTGATAATGTTGACTAAGAATCATAATGTATATATATCTGAATCCGACAGGTGAAAGGTCACGATTGCATATTTTCTCCCCTTTTTTTCAATGTTCCCCTCATAATAGTGCCAATGATGCTTACAAGAAAGGGCAGTATCAAAATTAAATATGAATGGGCCCAATTCATGGAATGCATAACTAAAGGGGATAGCGTTTACCCTACAATTTGAATCTTCTAAATTGCCTAGGGAAAGGTAGCTGCCTAGTAGATACTACATTGTCAAGAAGATTGAGATTTATCATCCACAGAGGGCACCCTATTATTGGATTCAATAATGGAATACTAGTATATCTGCTATCATTCATTAGGGTTCTTCATCACTTTCTGCTATAAATTTAAAAAACTATCACTTCAGCATCCTCCAGCTATATATATGTTCCACGTGATTCTCATATGGCAACTACTAAATCTTTTATTTCAAATGAAATTATTTACAACGAATCATTAGAATCATTCATGCTCACAATATGCCATCCTTTTCACTTTCTAAACATATTCCCTTGTCTTTTAAGAATGATCAATTTCGCTATAAACTATTGTTTGGTTGTTTAAAACAATCTATATAAGTAGAATGAATATTTAGAGTGTGAAACAATACTTCTTCTAAGGTGGAAACTATTCCTTTGCTCCATTTTTCTAACATCATTTGCAACACATTTTAAGAAAACCGTAATCAGAGATGTGTTTGGTCTAGTTTTATTTTGGAAATACTTACTTGTCTATTACTTTTTAAAGATTTTTCCAGAAGAAGGGAATTGCATATTTTTCAGAAATAAAAAAGAAATTAAACTGTGGTGATTAGTTGATTGATGATTGATAGATAAACGAGGCAGTCAAAGAATGATCTTTAATTGTACTTTAACTAAAGTAAGTTAGATCTAGGATAGGATGATTCCCTTTCTATTTCTTTTGCTTTTGCAGCTTTGAAAAATCTATTGTTATTATCGTACTTTCCTTTTCTCCCTCCCTCGCCCTCTTAGCCATTTGCTATGAAGGTGTCAAATTAGGGTTTTGATTTTTTTTCTCTCTTTTGTCCTCTAGAATTTATTTTGCTGTCATTTTCATAACAATCTGGCAAAGGAGAGATGTAACTGGTACTGTTGTACACTCGCACTTGGTGATATAGATAGATATTGATGTAAACATCATGGCTTTTACTTTCTCAACTACATTTTTATATATACGTATGTCCTTACACTACAAAATATTAATGAGAATATGGACCATGGACCACCACAATACTTAATACTTGGCCACACCTAAACTTTTTTTTCTTATAAATATTTGTAAATACTAATCCAACATAATTGGTAAGTACTTGAGAATTCTTTTAATCCAACTACATTTTCTTGACTATAATAGGTATTTTCTAATCCATTCAACTGTATATACTAATTTTACTCATAGCAGTGTAACTGCCATTGAATACTTTCCATAACATGAGAATATAGAGTTATCTAATATGTTGATTTTCATGTTATTAGTTATGTTAATGAAAAGGATTTTGGAGTAAAAAGTTCAATTTAATAATTTTATACATAAAAGTAAATAACCTTCAACTATTGATTAGAGAATGTTTTGAACGGAATTAAAAATGTTTTATTTGTTAAAAAATGAAGAAGGATGAGGAAAAATTTCTCCAGCTATGATGGTATTATTCCTCCCTCATAAATTTTCTTTTGTAGGTGAATCAAAATTTGGACTTATTATTGGTCAATCATGAGGGCCATTACTTGAAGGGCCATCTATGTACAAATTTTGCCTTATATCTCCATGATTTATTTATCTGAACAATGGAAAGCAGAGTTTCAATTCCAATCATATTACATGGGACACTTTGGCAGACACATAAGATAGATGGAACTCACACACTGTGTCAATTTAAGATTATTTTTCTTTATTTAATTGTATTATTCAAATGGTACATTCAATTTGTATGTGCACCTGTTAAGGTGGAGACTTGTAACAGATAACCTAAGATAAGAGTTGATGTTATCATAATAGGGTTTGAATTTTATGAGAATTTTTTATAATTTATTATAAAAATTTGTATGGAAAGAGTTTTTTGTTATTTTTTTTAAATTTATTTTGAATTTGTAAAAAAATTCTGATAAAGTATAAGAAATTCTATAATAGTATAATTATGAACAATTCAAATGGTGACTTGAATTCTACTTTTCAGAATATGAAAGAGTGATGAAAGAAGTTACATCTATAGTGGAAAATGATGCCAGAGATAAAGAAAACATTTTCTTGTTGAAAATATAAACAACAAAGTCAATTAGTTCAATTTTAGTAAAATAAATATGCAGATTAACGAGAACTAAAAATGTCAAATAATTGTGAGGTTACAAATTTTAAAGTTATATAACAAAAAAAACTTGTTTAAATTGTATAAAGTTTGTAAAGTTTGATGATCAAAATTTGTAATTCCAAGTTAGAATTTGGTTTTCCTTAAACATAATTTAGAGTTTGTAAATTTCTGGTAAAATATTTTTAAAATTTTTAAAAAAACTATAAGCATGTCCCGTTTAAATTTATATAGTAAAATTCACCATTCATTATATTGTATTTGTTGGTTGATATATACCGTACATAAATAAAAATAAATATAAGTACATTTACTATAATCAGGTTTTAGTAAATTTTGAATTTAATGTAAAATGAATTTTACTTTTTTCAAAATAAAATAAATTTTAAAAAAAGAATAATAAATTAGATCAATATCTCTTAAGAGATTTTAAAATTATACACTGATTCTCTAACACCATTAATATATAGATGGTTCTGAATAATAAATATTTAAGATAAAATTTCAAAATTATTATAAAAATAGATTTAAATATGGTTATAATCTCTTACAAGATTTCCTAATTTGTTATTTAGATTTTAATTTTAATAAATATTATTTTTCTTAAACATAATACTGTTCCGTACCTGCATGGAAGTTTGATCAGCTCAGTCTATCCTCTCTTTTTCACGAATAAATAGGTTTACAAGCAGAAAAACAAAACAAATTTATATTAATATTTAATTATAAATTATGTAAATTTATTACTTTTTACAATAGATAATTGAAAGCTTATAACAATACTTTTCATTTGTTATTATAAAATAATAATAATAATAATAATATTATTATTATTATTATTATTAGAAGGCCGAAAAGAAAAGTTGCATAGCCGTTGGTGATGAAAGCAGAAACAACATTGTGCAGAGTAAATGGAATACCAGAATGGGCCCAACATTATTCAAGTGATAAAGCAGAAGAATGCAGAGAAGCAAGCAGGTAAATCAGAAATGAATATTTTTTGGACCCTTCTCAACTTTGAGGTTAGTGTCTGAGATAGGAGGCAAGAAAACCTCAGCATGAACCTGTACAAGAACATCATATGCTTTGCCAAACTCTCCTTGAGGAGCATTGGTGGTGTTAGAGTTACATAAATGACTTGCAGTTTGTGTGAAAAGCTTAAACAAACAATTAAGGCTGTTGTGTTGACTTCATAAGGCTGATATTGATGGTGATGTTGATGTGAAGGTTTTTACCATGGGGTAGAAAAATGAGAGGGTTTTCTACCTAAACAGTTATTGTTATTTATGGTTTGAGTAAGTGTTTAGACCATTTCCTCGTTTTCATAGAACCAGACAAAAGATATTTTCTCTGCAGTATGCCATGCTTTACTATATCATTTGACAAGCTTTTTGCATCATCAGTGTCTTTAATTCCTGCCAGACCAAACCCACGCATGCAACTCTTTCTTGCATGTTGGATCATCACATCATCACTAGTTAATTTACACTTGTTCAAGGTACAATTTGGAAACTGTGTACACAACATGATGGTTGCTTGCTCCTATCAGAAAAATTCACAAATTAAATATATTCTTTACTATTCAAGAAGAAATTATAATGATACATTGCAAGGGATACACAATGTTACACACCTAGTGGAGCTAGGAAAACGACATGTAGGCATGACATTGAAACCCTGTGCCTGATTTGGAACCTGAACTTCTAGGTAAAAATGTTTCACTTGCCCAAGATTACTATAAAGAAGGCTTCTTTTATTTGTTTACTTTTTCTTTTTTTGGATCTTTGCTTTATCCTGGTATTCAACAGACAAAAGAATGCACAATCTTTGCATGCAAAACAGTGCTCTCTAGTCTTGGACTTATAGTTATCCATGATGTTCTTGACTGTTCATATTTAACTTGTTCAACATTTTTTCCTTTTCACTTTTCTCAGGGAGTACCATTTTAGTTTTATTTTTGTGTTTTCAGTATTTTTTTGTATCCATGATGCAAAACAGTGCATTATTAATATACATATCAATTCGGTAACATTTCCCATGAAAAGCTTAAACAATAGAAATCTTTCAAAAATATTAAATTTATGATTTCAACTCACATTTTATTTTAACTTCAAAATTTTAACTACACATGGCTTAAAAATTGTCTGTCATGTAAAATATATTGATCACGACCACTTAATAATTTCTGCAACTGAAGACTCATAATTTGAATACCATAAAGTGTGATGCTTTTCCACATGGTGTGTCATTAATCTTTCTCTCCACGCATCTGTGTACAAAATCACTTTCCTTTCATCCTTAGCCATCACTGTTTTTGGTCAGGGACAGCATGGTGCATGGTTAGGTCTTTTAGCCTTACACGACATAGAAAAGTTCTTGGTGAAACATGCTAACATCGGTCTTATAACGGACATGCATGATTTAACTTTAAAAACATGTTAAAATAAATTAACTAATAAGACCCTAAATTAAAAATGTGAAGCCTTTATTTAAGCAATTTTAACTAGTTCGGGTGTGTGCATGAATACTTGTATATTGTGCACCAGATTTTTATTACTGCTTTCTAAGCTAGCATCTCTTTCATTTCATGCAGTGGAGAAACTTAACACAGAATTTCAGAAATTTTATGAATATAAGTATATTTTGAAAATATCATGGTAGAGTAAAAGAAAAAGCAACATTGAATGTTTTAAATAAGTCACCGAGGAATTGGCTGAGTGGGTTATGATTTTGGTGGAGTTTATGCTTGATATGCTTCAATGGAGAGTGATGAAATAGTTGCTAAATAGTAGTAGCTGTCTATTTATCAGTGTTAATATGTAGTTATTTTGTAGTTGTACGTTGTACTGCAGCTCATCTGCCTCATGATTTTTTTTTTAACTTTTTGCACCACAAATGGCTACACAACAACAATAATAAATTACATTGATGACGATAACTGGGATAGGACAATATCTCTCTTTCTACTTCAGTGTGATAGGGAAAATAATACTCGGGATAAAAAAAATCCAACAACTTCCCTCTTTCATCCTCTTCATTATGAAATATGAAATTAAATAATAATAATAATAATAATATAAAAAAGAGAAATAAAATATGATAATTTTTTTCTTTTTATTTATATTATTTTATATTTGATTTCACCTCTATATTAATATTTATTTGATCTTCTAATTTAAAAAAAAGCTTTAAATGTTTTGTCATTTCTAATTGACTCAAATGAGATTAGACATGAGGAATTATTGATATTTTAAAAGTACTTCAAAATTGACTTATGTGAAATCTCTAAAGTACTGTTTTTTGTTTATCTTTAAATTGTTTAAGATAAAATTTTAAAAAATATATTATTTTACATACTCAATTATTTTGTCAATTTTAAATTGGTTCAATTGATTCTAATTAGTTCGGAAGTGGTCATGTTTTTAAAGTTATTTGATCAATCACTAAATATATTCCCAATCAAAATGGTTTAACCAATTAGTTTAGTCTCATTCTAAAACAGTGATTAAAATAAAAATAATCATGTAAACTAACTTAAACATTACAAAATCATGACGAACAACAAATTTAGTAATTATAATTAGTAAATAAAAGAAAAATCAAATCAATCTAAAAATAAATATGAAAAGATAATAAACAATTTCCTTGTCTCTCTTTCATTTAATTTCATTCTTATATTTAAAAAAATTCAAAATTTAATCCTCTAATGAAGACTAAAATGTTCAAAAATTTATGTGAAATAAGATATAATGAGTTAGAGAGATTTAATTTAAATGAATAGTGTCAACTTTCTGTGTTCAATTTTTCCGAATAAAATGAAAGACATATCGATATCATTAAAAAGAATGACCAAATAAGAAAACTAAATATTTTTAAAAATTAAACACTCTAGAGATAAAGGGACAAAAAGTAACTATTTTGTAAAGGATAAAAAAGTTATTTAAGCTTAAAAATAAAATATAATATGATTGCAATATATGTTTGGCTAGCAAATAGTTTCAAAATTTCTTCCGCTATCCAGGGTCCATTTCACAAATCCCCAATCTAAACTGCTCACGATATATATTGGACATGCCAATTATTAACCATGTCTTTTTCCAAAATTGAAGAGAAGGAGCACGCGCATCTTTCTATCTTTCTCTTGCTTTTTATGTGCACAAGCTGCGATTATTCAGGTTGCTAGCTCCAAGGCCAAAGCATATTCCAAGTTGCATTCGCCAATGTTTCTTAATGTATATCTTCATCAATTAGCCAAATCATATTCATGCTCCTATCTTAGCCCAGAGTTGCAACATGATCCAATGCAGCTGCCAGCCCTGTTGACACGTACATTAGATAGATTTGTGCATTGGTCCTCCTTTCTGAAGGCGGATAATCACTCTTTGCCAAGAATAGCAGATTCACTGCTAGACAGTACCCTGTATATCTTCCTTATAGTAGCTGGAGTCGTTCTGCAACAGCCACCTATAAGAGAAGCCCCTAGTTCTCGCCATTTAGTAACGTAAGAGATAAAATCTTCATCTGTTACACCAGTATTTTGCTGCAAATAATAACACCATAATATCAGTAAACATAATTCAAGAAATATACCTAAATATTTTGTTCAAAATGATTGAATATGTAAGAGCGTGTTATGAATATCAGTTCTCACAGCATTCCAAAGAATACAAACGGAAAAGATTGTCTATGGATTAGATTGAATCAAACATACATTTGAAACGTCTAAACGTAAATCCAAACATACTCCAATTGACTTTCTCCTTGCTATATTTGGTTTCTTACAGAGATGAGGATGTGTACTTACCAACTTTAACAAACCATCAAGTTCATAAACTTCTAAAATACAATAACATAGATAACATAACTCAAAACAGAGAAATAACTAAGGTTCGGTTAAGCTTACTCTTTCACTTTTCTGCATTCATGTCTATATGGGTTCCATCAATTTATGATGACTCTATGTTACTTGTACTGTTTGCTGTTGTGTTCCAAGAAATATAGAAAACTGTGCAGGCTGAACATGATTAAATAATCCCTAAGAGCATCTCCAACAGCCATTTCTTTCTCATATCATAAGTTGAAGAAACTGTTTCTTCATCAAATCTTCCATTGAAATCAATCTGTGTGGCACTCTGTTTTTTCAACTTAAAATTTATTTCTTTGGTAAGAAATGTTTTCTTGAGAATACTAGTTTGTTCCTTTTAGAACAACCAACAACAATAAAGGATAATAGGGACACCAAATCACATTTTCCAAGAAAAAATTGGAGGTTTTAGAGTTTTTTCTATTGAAGCAAATTGAGTGGAAATTGTTTAACGATGACGTAATTCAGTATTGACCACAAATCATAATTCTCAATCTATTAAACAACTCGTATGACTTGCTTGTCCTAATCTCTCTTCACTATCTCCAACATGGTTTAAAATCATGTATCAACCACCCGAGTAAGGTTAAAAGTGAAATCAACACAAAATTTAGTATGAAATTCAGAAAGTAATAACCGAAAGGAGGATCCTGTTTTTGGCATCCAAATTTACTTTACGGCTGAAATAACATTTTAGTCTCTACAATATAGGGTTGTTTTTATTCAGATCGTCTTAATTTTATTTTTCTGTATTGGTTCCTGTAATGATTTTTGTTTTATTTTAGTCCATGATGCTAGTTTCAGTTACAATATAATAGTAAATTTTTTACATAGATCCCTTTTCTGTAAAGAGTTTTCATTTTAGACACTGCTATTTAGGAAACATTAGGTTGTGCTATATAATCTCTGTAAGTCATGACATCAATTAACGACAAGGACAAGGATCGAATAAAACAAGCATTTTCTAGAGACCAAAACAAGAAGAAAAATAAATTAAAAGGACCAAAAAGAAAATTGTCATTCCAAACCAGTACCGTACCAGGCTACCACTTACAGTTAGACTCCTACTTCTAATAAAGTTTCCATTTTAGATGATAAATCACACACAATATTCTGAATCAGTAGTACAGTTCAAATAAAAATGAATAAAATGATTTACCAAAAAGGAAAAGAGAAGGAATAGGCACACATCTATGCACTTTGCCTCTTTAATTAAGTTTAATTCATGCAGTTTCCACAGTCAAATTTTCCAATGCACAGTGGTTCATTTTTTACATGAAAAACGGGCTGCTATCTTTTTACATATAACAGCACAACCACACAAAATGAACTTACCACCCACTCCTTTACTTCAGCATCATAAGTTTCCCCACTGTTTGGATATATTACAATTGGTTTTGTTGTCACCTGAAGATATTATGTGAATTAAGGATAAGTATTTATTCCACAAAGACAAGTACCATAACTATAATAATATAACAGTTTATTAATGCTAGCACATTTCCTTTCACGAAAGTAACACGTCAAAACAAGGGAAAAAGGAATTATGTACATTTCAAAAGACAAATACTTGTGAAAACTGTATAAGGGTATATAGATTAAGTACGAGCCACAGCGGTTTCCATTCATATAAGCCATCTTTATATATGATATATATAAAGTTGATGGCTATTTATAATGTTACGCAACTTCAGTATGGTTGAAAATGATAGTCAAAATTAGTTATCCTACGTTCTTAATAAATCCCGATTCTTCAAGGTCAGTTTTTTTTTTTAATTTTAATTTTGTACGTGTCATGAAATGTGGCCTTTCTGTTTTGCTTCACTACATGTAAAAGGCTATAAATACCACCTGCTCTGCTCATTTTAGATAATAAGACTTATCCATTCCTTTTCAACTCAAGTTTTATCCTTTAGTTTCTACAACTGGTATCAAAACTCTGTAAGGGGCCTGATAAAGAGTGAAAAGTGTGCGTGAGTTTACAAACAAAATGTCAGAAAAATTCGTGCAACCAGCTATTCCAAGATTTGATGGTCATTATGACCATTGGTCTATGATGATGGAAAACTTTCTGAGAAGTAAAGAGTTATGGAGTCTTGTAGATGAAGGGATCCCGCCGCTGGCAATTGGAACCGTACCAACCAGTGAGGCACAGAGAAAAGGCGTGGAGGAAGCCAAGCTCAAGGATTTTGAAGGTTAAGAATTTCTTATTCCAAGCTATTGATAGAGAAATTCTGGAGACAATTCTTGACAAAGGGACTTCGAAGGCAATTTGGGTGTCAATGCGACAAAAGTACCAAGGTTCCACAAAGGTAAAAAGGACACAACTTCAAGCCCTGAGAAGAGAGTTTGAGCTGTTGGGTATGAAAGAAGGTGAAAAGGTGGACACCTTTTTGGGAAGAACCCTTGGTGTGGTGAACAAGATGAAATCAAATGGTGAAAACATGGAGCAAAATACGGTGGTCAGTAAAATACTTAGATCATTGATTTAAGATGAACTCTCTTCTTGTTCATGAACAAAGGATGCAGGAACATCAAGTGAAGGAACACATATTGAAAGTTGCTCATGATGACAACAGTTACGGACAAGGAAGAGGAAGACAAGCCTTATCTAGAGGTGGCAGAGGAAGAGGACGTGAAAGACGATCCCTCAACAAATCAACTATTGAATGTTTTAACTGTCATAAGTTTGGACATTTTCAATATGAATGTCCAGAATGGGAGAAAAAGGCAAACTATGCAGAGATGGAAGAAGAAGAGGAACTCTTGTTAATGTCACACATGTATCTGCACCAAACTGGGCACAAGGAGGTTTGGTTCTTGGATTCAGGATGTAGCAACCAGTTGGTTTTCTAATCTAGAAGAAGGTCTTTGCCAAACTGTGAAATTGGGGAATGATATGACAATGAATGTGGTAGCAAAAGGAAGTGTAAGAATGCAAGTTAACGGTGTTACTCAAATAATTTCAGATGTTTACTTTGTTCCTGAGCTTAAAAATAATCTTCTTAGCTTAGGACAACTTCAAGAAAAAGGATTGACAATCTTGATTCAGAATGGAACATGAAAGTATTTCATTCTGGGAAAGGTTTAATCATGCAAACTAATATGAGTAGAAATAGAATGTTTTATGTATTAGCCATTGCAGCACCAAGGGAGACCATGTGCCTACAAACTGAGCTAGAGACAGAGAAGGAAGCTCATTTGTGGCATTGCCGATTCGGGCACCTTAATCACAAGGGACTCAGCACACTTTCAAAACGGGATTACCAAATCTGAAGCTACCAAAGAAGATCTGCACCACTTGCTTGATTGAAAACAGCACAGAAGATCAATCCCAAAAAGGAGCACGTGGAGAGTCTCAAAGAAACTACAACTCGTGCATGCTGACATATGCGGTCCTCTCAAACCTTCCTCAAATAGTAGCAAGAGGTATATATCTTAACCTTTACAGATGACTTTTCACGAAAAACTTGGGTTTATTTTCTACATGAAAAATCTGAAGCATTCCAAACCTTCAAGAACTACAAAATTAGTGTTGAGAAAGAAGTTGATGGGCACATTGTTTGCTTGAGAATGGATAGAGGTGGTGAATTCACCTCACATGAGTTTGAAGAATTCTGCAAAATTCAAGGCATTAAACAGCTACTTATACTCTTTAGCAAAATGGAGTTGCTGAGAGAAAAAATAGGACAATCATGAATGGTGTGAGAGCTATATTAAACGAAAGGCAAGTTCCAAAGGTATTTTGGCCAGAAGCGGTGAAATGGTGTGTGCATGTCCAAAATCGCAGTCCAACTTCAGCAGTAGAAAATACAACTCCCGAAGAAGTATGGAGCAATGTGAAGCCTACGGTGGCATATTTTCGAGTCTTTCTGTTGTGTGGCTCATGTTCATATACCAGATCAAAGAAGAACCAAGCTTGAGGATAAGAGTAAGATGTGTGTTTTCTTAGGAATTCGTGATGAATCAAAAGCCTACAGATTATTTGATCATGTTTCCAAGAAAATCATTGTAAGTAGAGATGTGGTGTTTGAGGAAGCAAGAAGCTGGGATTGGGGTAGAACCGATGAAGAAAGGCGGGCTGATGTGTTAATATGTGAAGATGAAGGAGACTTTCTTGAAGAAGAAGAAGTTGAACAAGAAGAAGTTGAGCAAGAAGAAAATGAAGATAGTGGTAGTGGCTCGAGCGAAACCAGATCACCCACAAGTGAGGAAAACAACACTGATCAAGAAAGTTTAGTTCTAGGGAGGGCCACAAGAGTTAGAAGAGAACCGATATGGATGATAGATTATGTGACAGGAGATGATTTGATCGATTTAGTTGCAGAAGAAAATCTCATGATGCTCATAACTGAAAATGATCCATTCTCTTTCGAAGAAGCACGGAAAAGCATAAAATGGCAAGAGGCAATGAAAGTTGAGATGAAAGCTATAGAGAAGAACAATACATGGGAGCTAACAAACCTACCTAAAGGAGTCAAACCAATTGGAGTCAAGTGGGTTTTTAAAACCAAGCTCAACGAAAATGGAGAAGTAGAAAAGCACAAAGCAAGACTGGTGACAAAAGGATACGCACAGCGATTTGGAGTAGACTACACAGAAGTTTTTTTGCACCAGTAGCTAAACTTGATACGGTACGTCTAATTCTTGCACTTGCAGCTCAACATGAATGGGAAATATTCCAACTTGATGTAAAAAGTGCATTCCTTCATGGAGAACTTGAAGAAGAAGTGTTCATTGAACAACCAGAAGGATTTATCACAAAGGGAAACGAAGACAAGGTTTACAGATTGAAAAAGGCATTATATGGCCTTAAACAGACACCAAGGGCTTGGTATAGCAAGATAGAAGCATACTTTACACTTTACACGTGAAGGATTTGAAAAATGTTCCAGCGAGCACACATTATTTACGAAGAAAGAAGGAGGTAACATACTTATTGTTAGTCTTTATGTAGATAATCTCATTTTTACGGGAAACAATAGGAGTATGTGTGATAAGTTCAAAAGCTCAATGATGAGAGAATTTGATATGTCTGACTTGGGAAGGATGAAATATTTTTTGGGAATTGAAGTTATACAAAATGAAGCTGGAATTTTTATCTGTCAAAGAAGATATGCTCGTGAAATCCTTGAAAGATTCGGCATGGAAAACAGCAACTCTGTGAAGAATCTCATTATTCCTGGAACACGATTATCAAAAGATGAGACAGGAGATGAAGTAGATGCTACCATATTTAAACAAGTAGTTGGAAGTCTTATCACAGCCACTCGACCAGATTTGATGTATGGAGTAAGCCTGATTTGTAGGTTCATGGCAAATCCAAAGTCGTCTCATTGGCTTGCAGCAAAACGAATTTAAAGGTATATAAAAGGCACCACTGATTTTGGTATACTATACAAAAAGGATAGTAGAAATGCAGGTCTTGTATCCTATACAGATAGCAACTATGCTAGAGATTTGGATGATCGGAAGAGTACTTCAGGTTTTGTTTTTATTATGGGATCTGGAGCAATTTCGTGGGTTTCGAAAAAACAACCAGTAATGAGTCTCTCAACCACAAAAGCTGAATATATTGTTGCTGCTCTTTGTGCTTGTCATTGTGTTTGGCTTAGAAGAATCTTGGAACAACTTGGAGCTGCGGAAAAAGGAAGTACGGAGATTCATTGTGACAACAACTCTACAATTCAGTTGTCCAAAAATTCTGTTTTCCATGGACAATGCAAGCACATTGGAGTAAAATTTCATTTTCTCAGGGACTTGGTAAATGATGGAACTATGAACCTGAGGTTTTGTAGCTCTGAAGAACAGATTGCAGACTTAATGACAAAGCCTCTGAGATTGGAGCAATTTGTGAAACTCCGTAAGATGCTTGGAGTAATTAATGCAGATGAAGTTTAAGCTCAATGCCAAATCAGATGCATTAGCTTAAGTGAGGGATTGATAGTCAAAATTAGTTATCTATTTGTTATTCACGTTCTTAATAAATCCCGATTCTTCAGGGTCAGTTTTTTTTAATTTTAATTTTGTACGTGCCATGAAATGTGACCTTTCTGTTTTGTTTCACTACGTGTAAAAGGCTATAAATGTCACCTGCTCTGCTCATTTTAGATAATAAGATTTATCCATTCCTCTTCAATTCACATTTTATCCTTTAGTTTCTACAGAAAAACCCACAGAAATTAACATCCGTGCGTATTTATTCTCCATCAAAATGTACAAGACATGTAAAAATGAAAACCACTTGGCAATATGGATACTAATGCTATTAGAACTAAAACTGCACTAATTAATAATGACCTAAGAGTGAAGGAGAGATTGATAGAAATAAAATATCATGAATTTAGGATAAGTGTAAAAAAAGTTAAACAACATATTTAGTTGGAAACGAGAGAACCAAAGTATACCTTCTTAAGCAAAACAATAAGATCATGTATAAATCTAGGCGGGGTACAGTTAATTCCAACAGCAACAACTTTATTGCATGATTCAGCAACAGAGCCACATTCCATTAGAGAATCACCGCTAACAACACTAACTCCATCCTTAGAGTTGAAAGCAAACCATGCTGGAATTTTTATGTCCTCTTCTTCCAGAAGCTGAGCATAAGCCTGCTTAGTCAACAAGTAAAGTTTGTAAATTCAGGAATCAAGACAAAACGAACATTGCAAGTGCGGACATACAATTTTTTATTCTCCAAGACTATTATTTACCTTGAGATAACTATTATTTTGTGCTTGTTCCGGGAGTTTAATTGATTATATATGTCTTAGTGAGTTACTCGTCATAATTACTTTACTATTGATTTTACCCTTGCACAAAAGCAATGGGAAACTTCAGAATGTAAATTTAATGCTTTCTTAATTTCCTGTGGTCTACTGAAGCAAAGCATAATTTGGGCCAAATTTATTTCGGAATAATATTTTAGAAACGGAGATTTCATGGAATGAAATTTAAAAGAGACTATTATTTTGACAGGAACAGCTTTTTACTCTTTCCTCAATCCACAAATATACTTTGAAATACTATATATGTCTTCAGACAGCAATTCAAATTATACATTGAAGCAAAAGGGCTATGAATAGTGTTCAAAAATAAAATTACAAAAATAAAGAAACCAGGAACAGAAAAAGAAGATCACTGATTTTGTTTGATTGAACACAAGAAATACAAAGGCTCCTAAGAGCTAGGCTCCTAAGAGACAACCACAAAGGTTCTCCTCCTAAATAATCATAAAACAGAATGTCCCCTTCAATCCTACCTCCCTTATTCTTTTAACAACCAATACTCCTTTCTTCTTTCTCTTCTAACAAACTTATTTCTCCTAGTGTGCCACATCATTCTTCCTAGGCCTTTTCCTTTCATACACTCTACTCCACCTATTCTTACAGTTCTCTTCTTGGATCAAGGGCTCCCAAGCCCAATAGCATTTGGGTCTCTATCAAATAGCAACAATACACATAGAATGCATGATTAAAAAAACCTGATTGACAAAGAGGCTTCATTTTCTATAAGAGGGATATAAACCATGTAATGAGATATATTTGTAAGCAACAATGTTAATGTGATCATCTAAAATAGAGTCAACAGTGTATGTTTAGTTTGAGGATTGCCCCTATGTGCAAGATTGCTATTTGTTTTTATTTCTTTGGTTGAAAATTTCTTCACTCAAAGAAAACATCCATCAAAAGCTTACACAGTTTATGAATCTTACTATTCACAATAAGAAACGATTCACGATTCAAAATTAGGCTCTCCGATTCACGATACAATTCATGATTCCACTACCATGATTGGAATGGCAAATTGGTTATTCCACAAAAAACATGTTATGGTTAGACAGATTCTACAAGAATTTGACTCATCTCGATTGGGTGGACATGCTGGAATTAATAGGACAATTGCATGAGTTGCTGCCCAATTTCATTGGAAGGGCATGCACAAGGCCATTGCTAAATTTGTATAAGAATGTCTTGTCTATTAGAAATGCCTTGTTTGTCAGCAAGCAAAAGCTTCTAACTCTTTACCTGCAGGATTATTGTTGCCTATTACAATACCAGAACATATATGGGAGGATATAGCAATGGACTTCATCACATGATTGCCTCCATCCTATGGTTTCCTAGTGATATTTGTAGTGGTGGATCGATTATCTAAGTGTGCTCACTTTGCTTCATTGAAATCTAATTACTCTAACGCTCAAGTGGTAGAGTTATTCATGAGGACAAAGGTGAAATTACATGGCATTCCCAAGACTATTGTTCCTGATCGTGACAATTTTCACTAGTCAATTTTGGAAGCAACTGTTTAGGTTGAGTGGCACCACTTTAGCAATGAGTATTGAATACCATCCGCAAACAGATGACCAATTTGAGGTTGTAAACCATTGTTTAGAATGTATTTGCATTGTTTTACTTATGCAAATCCGAGGAGCTAGACCGAGGTCTTACCTAGGTTGAATTTTGGTACAACACTTCATATTACCTTAGCATAGGCATGACACCTTTTAAGGTGGTATATGGAGGGGACCTCCTAGAATTAATAAGTATGTCTTGGATACTAATGATCCTACCGATCTTCAATGGATGTTGCAACAGAGGGACACTATCTTGACTCAATTGAAGACAAATTTGCTTAAAGCTTAGGAGAGCATGAAAAGAAATACAAACTAAAAAAGGCGATAGATTGAATTAAAGGAAGGAGACATGGTGTTAGTTAAGTTGCAACCATATAGACAAAGCTCATTAGCCCTAAGAAAAAATCAGAAACTAGGGATGAGATACTTTGGGCCCTCCCCGATTCTGCAAAAAATCAATCTTGTGGCATATAAATTGTTCCTGCAACCCCGTGCCAAAATACACCCAGTATTTCATTGTTCACTATTAAAGTCATGTCATGGAGATCACAATAGACCCTATATTCCCCGTCCTATGATCACGAATGACACAGGTCCAATTCTTCAACCTGTAGATATTCTGCAGACTAGAGTTATTAAAGAAGGAGGACAACAATTGCAACAAGTCCTAGTGAAGTGGGAAGGCTTAAATGAGGCACATGCTACATGGGAGGATTGGATATCATTTCAACAAACATACCCGGATTGTGACCTTGAGGACAAGATTATTTTCAATGAAGGAGGTAATGTCATATCAGTAAAGGGGGAAAGGACAAAGTTGGAAGTCACTGAAAAAACAGAGAATTCTGCTATGGGTCAAGGATAGGTGTCAAATGTTTCAGACGGTGATGGAAATAGGAGGAGCACTAGGAAAAAATAACCAACTCACACCTAAAGGATTACGACTGAAGAATCAATTAAATATCTAAGTGCAGGTCCGTGGTAAGGGATTGGATTGTGTCTCCCTCTTCAATACTTCTTTTCTCTTATATATTCTCTGTAAATTGTTATTGTTAAGTAGCAATGCTTCAACCCCATTGTTGTTAGCCACCACACATTGAATAATACATGCAAAGATACTTTTCACAATTCTTATGTGATCTCTATTCATGAAGAATCTCAATCCATACAAGAAAGAATCATTACAAGAAAACAAGAAAACGGAAAATAAGAAAAAAGAGCTTACAAAGAAATTTCAAGGAAAAAAAGGAAGGAAAACATAATAAATGTACAAGAAGCTTGAAGAAGAGATTAGAAATATTAATAACTCTTGTAATTTCCTTGTAAATAAAAATAGAAATAGTTTAGTTTCTTTCTTTAAAATAAAAATAAGAAGCAAGTAGTTTAGACATAAGGATAGTCTTAAAAACAAGAACCTTGTTTGGAGAGTTTGGAGCATCACCAAACATGGCCTAACCTTTTGGTATTCCACCCATATGCATCAAGACCACACCCTTTGCCTATATAAAGGCTTGTAATCTCATTTGTAACATAACTTTGAAACTTGAATAGGTTGCCAAGAGCATTTTCTCTCTTTGAAGTTCAAGAGGTAAGTCCTCAATCTTTGAATTTTATCTTGAGTTTTCCAAATTCAAGTAGTAATTGTCCTTTGCATTTATATTTCCTTGTGAGAGTGGCATGTTCTTCATTCCTAGTTCTCTTCCATGTTTTCTATTTTCATTCTTGTTTGTTCTTAAGTTCTTAATCAAACCACACCATGCTTCATGGATTTAATCCATTTTCCACCGATTAAAATACTTGTTTTCACTTTCTATAGATTAATCTTGCTTCTATTTTGAGTTTAATCGGTTAGTTTCTTTCCAAACTTGTTTCTAATAGTTGGAACCAAATCAATGCTTGATATAATCCATAGAAATTGTTCAAAATCAAATTCTAAGAAAATTGCACCGATTGAAACTTCATTCTAAGCCTAAAATCATGTTTGATAGATCCTTGTCTTCTTTTTTCACAATTTGAGTTTTCATCAAATTTTGTCTTCATTGATTTTTCTTAAATCTGAATTTCTGCCTTCATTACAAATTAGGAGCAAAATAAGTTCACTGGACTGAAATATCCTTCATTAAAATATTATTAAGATTCTATTGATCTCCTCTGACTCATAAATATTAAGGGCTAAGAAAAAGAAATCATGCTGCTTTAATTTTAAAGAAACAGGAGACACTTTCTAAAGATATAAGAAAGAACCAAGGGAATAGATTTAAGCATTTGGCCGTCCAGAGCTTTAGGGTACCTCAGCTTCAAGCTTATTGGGCACTGTTTCAAATGCAAGCAGATCAGCACCTGAATCTGCTAAAATTTGAACTCTTCTCCGATGAAAATCTTTTAGAGTTGTCTTCGTGATAGCCTCACCATAATCACCACTGTTAAGAACAAAATATCATGAGACACGACAATAAAAAAATATAATTTCTATTAGTGCCAATAACAGCAGCAGAAGTTTATCAAACCCCAATCTTTCTAAAATGTTAACAAACCTATGCAGAAAAAAAGCTGAAAACTGTAATGCACGAAGGGCCTAGAAATTCATTGATACAGCATTCTGAAATCATTCCATTTAAGAACGAGAAAGCTTGGTGCCAAAGTAATCAATCGATATAAATTACAAAGCCAAACATGTGACCTTGGAAACACAGCATATAATGATACATGTGCTATATAACAGATAAGAAATGCCCGCAACACCACAAGTACAAAACCACGACCAATGCTAAAGACTAGATCTTAATCATTTCACCTGTACTCTGATCCGTCGGCTAAATAAGCTCCATAGCTCCCCACTGACGCAGCAATGAGTATAGGCCGTTGTTTGAGGATTCTACCATCAGCCCCGTCACCTGAACAGCATTCAGCACATCCTTTATAGTACAATTCACGCGCCTCGCGAGCAATTTCAACACTCCTTCTGAGCATGGCTTCACTCTCTTCATCAGTATAGCCTTTGGCTCGAAAACCTTGAATGGTGGCCTGTACACAAACAACTACCTCAAGTTCAGCATTAGCAACAAAAAAAAAAGAAATATGACACTGCTAAACCAACTCACTTGATAAGATGCTGTGATTATAATGTCAGCGCCATTTTCCAGGTAATCAAGGTGCACCTGCTCCATTTAGTAACTCAATAATTACCTCAATTTGAAATTGCAAAAAGAAAAAAAAAAATATCGTTCAAGATGCTGTGATTAGCTAAGAACGTAACAATGAAAGGACTGTTTAACAATTATATAACCAAAAATAAAATAAAAATCAGGCTCCTGAGATTAACATAAATGAATTAAAATTGTGATAACATGAAATCTCAGATTTATTTATTTTCAGAAAAAAAAACAATAAAAAATGAAGAGTCGAACGGTGCGTTTGAATTGAAACGAAGGAGAGCGTACCTGTCGAATGAGATGAGGAGAGGAAAAGAGGCATTTGGCGCTCCACAGGGGATCGTTGAGGTCCGCACCGTGGCGCTCCAGCTCTGTCGCAAGACCGCCGTCGATGACGGCGACGCCGCCGCTTTGACGGAGCAAATCTGATATTAACGACGACATTTTTACGCCGGAAAGAGGAACTGGTTTTTTTGCATATTTAATTATTTGTTTATTATTTATTATATATTTATAGCTTCATCTTGGAACTAAGGCCCAGCCCGATCGATATATGGATACTTCATGGCACAATCTCAAAACTATATAGATCAAGTCAAAACTGAACCACATCCAAATATATGTGGTGCTTACTTCATGTATTTCCATAATTTTACCATGCATTTTCATAGGCACAGTAAATTTATAAAAAGTTTCTCATACATAATTTTTTTTTAACTGAAGTATTTGGGAATATTTTTGAATTAAGTATTCTAAAATAACCTTTTAGAATTAGTGAATTTGGAACATATATTAGAAATTATAAAACCTTTTTTTAGAAAAGTCTTTCTGAAATAAAATTATAAAACTTTTATTTTAGAATTCTTTTTAACATTCTGGAACACCTGTTTCAAAAATTTGCTGGAATACCTGTTCCATAAGTTTTCTAAAATATCATTTTTCAGAATACTAAAAGAATAAATTAGTTATTTTTCAAACTAGGGGGTGAACAATGAGATTATGGAAGTACAAGAAGCAACTACTCGTATATAAACTTTATGCATAATTAGCTTTGAGTTAGGCTAGTTTATTCGGAACTATTTGATTTCAATAAAAAAATACTAATAATGCTTTCTTTTTAGTGTGTTTTTATTATCAAGTAAACTCTTATATTGAAAATAAAAGGGATCTATAATAATATTTTATAGGTCTTACATAAATTTTATTGTTAGTAGTGATTGTATTTCTGATAAATGTATTTATGATAATCGAAAGAACATTCCTCATAATCCGTCAAATACAAGTTTTTATAAATATTAAAATAAATACTATAGAAATATCTAATGAAGGTCAAATAATAAATACTATCAATGGTGGAGATCAAAATGGAAGTTATGATACTTATTAGGAAGTTATGATAGTTATTAGGAAATTGTGGTAGTTTTTAGGGGTTTGTGAGTAGTTAGGATTTATGTTCTATAAATATTAAGTTTGTATTTTGTAATAAAGGTTGGAACTTATAAACACCAACATAAATCCTAAGTTATAGGTGACCTTCATGGATGGACGGATTACTACAATATTCTCAACAATTACTTTTTATTCTATCCTTGGTAATCAAATATTTCTTTCTTAAGTTATTTCTGTTCAGTAAAAATCTTTATATTTATGATTTCAGCAATGAGTAATGGGTTAGTATTTTAATTTTCTACAAAGTAATGGATTAATGTTGATACAATTATTTAAGATTTTCATAACACAAATTCTTTTCAAAGTTTATCTTTAAATCTTTTATTGTTTCAACAATGAGTAACGGGTTAACAATCTTTAAGTTTTTTTGCAAAATAATGAGTTATTGTTAATCCATTTATTCCTGAGCAGTGCATGACCTTTTAAATCTGGTTGGGATCTTATAGCCTGACCTGATAAGGCAGGGCAAAACTGGCCTTTTAAACCTGATTTCATATAAGCATATAATTATATGACTGGACCTGTATTCTTTTGGATCTGAGCGGGTGGGCAGTTACCCTGCCCACTTTTTTTTTCAGTTTTTGGCAGAAGTAACATGCATTTCCAGACTAATTTTCTTAGAAACATAATGTATTCATGTCTCGAATATATGATGTCGAAATCTCTTAAATTAACTTGGCATCTTATTTGTAAAAGTTTGTTCTCTGTCAATTCCCTCCTATTCAGATCTTCATATTTCATTATAATATCTGTAGAGATGTCCAATTATATGTCTGAGTTACAAAAATAGCCTTTTCACTATTATATTATGTGAAAAGCGTTTGTTGAAATACAATTCAATTGAGGCATTGCTAACTCAAACCTTTTCATAACATGATTTCTTTTCCAAAAAGTTTATCTTTAAATTTTTTATTGTTTCAACAATAAGTAATGGGTTAGTGTTTAAGTTTTTTGCAAAGTAACGAGTTATTGTTAATACACTTATTCAAGATTTTCATAACATAATTTTTTTCCAAAGTTTATGCTTAA